>JAJEJO010001724.1:44565-68345 GCA_020662805.1 Glaucomys volans
ATTTCTTTCTTTAATGTTCTGTAGTTTTCATTGTAGAGGTTTTTCACCTCTTTTGTTAGGTTGATTCCCAAGTATTTTATTTTATTTGAGGCTATTTTGAATGGAGTTGTTTTCCTCAATTCACTTTCAGATGATTCATCGCTTATGTAGATAAATGCATTTGATTTATGTGTGTTTATTTTATATCCTGCTATTTTGCTAAATTCATTAATTAGGTCTAAAAGTTTCCTGGTGGAGTTTTTGGATCCTCTAAATATAGGATCATGTCATCAGCAAATAGTGACAGCTTGAGTTCTTCTTTTCCTATTCATATACCTTTAATTTCTGTGTTCTGTCTAATTGCTCTGGCTAGCATTTCCAACACAATGTTTTATAGAAGTGGAGACAGTGGGCATCCCTGTCTTGTTCCAGTTTTTAGAGGGAATGCTTTTAGTTTTTCTCCATTGAGAATGATGTTGGCAGTGGGCTTAGCATAAATAGCCTTTACAATGTTCAGGTACGTTCCTACCATCCCTATTTTTTCTAGTGTTTTGAGCATGAAGGGGTGTTGTATTTTGTCAAATGCTTTCTCGGCATCTATTGAAATAATCATATGATTCTTAACCCTAAGTCTATTGATGTGATGAATTACATTTATTGATTTCCTGATTTTGAACCAACCTTGCATCCCTGGGATAAACCCCACTTGATCGGGGTGCACTATCTTCTTAATATGTTTTTGTAAGCAATTTGCCAGAATTTTGTTGAGGATTTTAGCATCTATGTTCATCAGAGATATTGGTCTAAAGTTTTATTTTCTAGATGTGTCTTTGTCTTGTTTTGGTATCAGAGTGATGCTAGCTTCATAGAATGAATTTGGAAGGGTTCCCTCCTTTTCTATTTCATGAAATACTTCCAGGAGTATTGGTATAAGTTCTTCTTTGAAGGTCTTGTAGAACTCAGCTGAGAATCCTTCTGGTCCTGGGTTTTTCTTGGTTGGTAGGCTTTTGATGGCTTCTTCTATTTCATTGCTTGAAATTGATCTGTTTAAATTGTGTATGTCTCCCTGGTTCAGTTTGGGAGGATCATATGTCTCTAGGAATTTGTTGATGTCTTCAAGATTTTCTATTTTATTGGAGTATAGGCTTTCAAAGTAGCTTCTAATTATGTTTTGAATTTCAATGGTGTCTGTTGTGATATTTCCTTTTTCATCACAAATTTTAGTAACTTGAGTTTTCTCTCTCCTCTTTGTTAGTGTGGCTAAGGGTTTATCTATTTTGTTTACTTTTTCAAAGAACCAACTTTTTGTTTGAATTGTTTTTGTTTGAATTTTGAATTGTTTCTTTTGTTTCAATTTCATTGATTTCAGCTCTGATTTTGATTATTTCCTGTCTTCTACTACTTTTGGTGATGAACTGTTCCTCTTTTTCTAGGCCTTTGAGATGTAAGGTTAGGTCGTTGAGTTGTTGACTTTTTATTCTTTTCTTGAATGCACTCAATGCAATGAATTTTCCTCTTAGTACTGCTTTCGTAGTGTCCCAGAGATTTTGATATGTTGTACCGTCATTCTCATTTACTTCTAAGAATGTTTTTATCTCCTCCCTGATGTTTTCTGGTGATCCACGAATGATCCACGCTTCATTCAATAGCATATTATTTAGTCTCCAGGAGTTGAAGTAGTTTCTGTTTTTTCTTTTGTCCTTGATTTCTAATTTCATTCCATTATGATCCAATAGAATACAAGGTAGTATCTCTACTTTTTTGCATTTACTAAGGGCTGCTTTGTGGCATAACATATGGTCTATTTTAGAGAAGGAGCCATGTGCTGCTGAGGAGAAAGTGTATTCACTCATTGATGGATGGAATATTCTATATATGTCTGTTAAGTCTAAGTTATTCATTGTGTTATTGAGTTCTATAGTTTCTGTTTAGTTTTGTTTGGTAGATCTGTCCAGTGGTGACAGTGGTGTGTTAAAGTCACCCAGAATTATTGTGTTGTGGTCTATTTGATTCCTGTAACTGAGAAGGATTTGTTTGATGTACATGGATGGGCCATTGTTTGGGGCATAAATATTTATGATTGTTATGTCTTCTTGATTTATGGTTCCCTTAAGCAGTGTGTAATGTCCTTCTTTATCCCTTCTGACTAACTTCAGCTTGATGTCCACTTTATCTGATATAAGAATGGAAACCCCCACTTTTTTACTGAGTCTGTGTGTGTGGTAGGTTTTTTTCCCATCCTTTCACCTTTAGTCTGTGGATGTCCTTTTCTATGAGATCAGTCTCTTGAAGGCAACATATTGTTGGGTCTTTCTTTTTGATCCAGTCTGCCAGTCTATGTCTTTTGATTGACAAATTTAGGCTGTTAATATTAAGGGTTGTTAATGAGATATGATTTCTATTCCCATTCATTTTTTAATGTGACTTGCTTTCTCCTTTAATTGGCTTTTGTTTTAGGATAGTTCCCCCCTTTGATGACTTACATTGTTGTTCATTTCTTCCTCACGGAATATCTTGCTGAGAATGTTCTGTAGTACAGGCTTTCTATGTGTGAATTCCTTTGTTTGTCATGGAAGGATTTTATTTCGTCTTCAAATCTGAAGGTTAGCTTTGCTGGATATAGGATTCTTGGTTGGCAGTCATGTTCTTTCAGAGCTTGAAATATATTGTTCCAGGCCCTTCTAGCTTTTAGGGTCTGGGCTGAGAAATCTGCTGATATCTGTATTGGTTTCCCCCTATAAGTAATCTGTTTCTTTTCTCTCACAGCCTTTAAAATCCTATCTTTACTTTGTACATTAGGCATTTTCATTATAATGTGTCTTGGTGTGGATCTGCTGTAATTTTGTGTATTTGGTGTTCTGTAAGCCTCCTGCAGTTGAGTTTCCATTTCATTCTTCAGGTTTGGGAAATTTCTGACATTATTTCATTGAATAGCTTCCTCATTCCTTTGGTTTGTATCTCTGTGCCTTCCTTAATCCCAATAATTCTTAAATTTGGTATTTTCATGATATCCCATAGTTCTTGGAGGTTCCGTTCATGATTTCTTACCATCTTCTCTGTTTGGGCAACTTTATTTTCAAGATTCAATATTTTGTCTTCATTGTCTGAGGTTCTGTCTTCTAAGTGATCTAGGCTGTTGGTGATGCTTTCCATTGAGTGTTTAATTTGGTTTATTGTTTCCTTCATTTCAAGGATTTCTGTTTGGTTCTTTTTCAGAATCTCTATCTCTTTGTTGAGTTGATCTTTTGTTTCCTGTAGTTGCTCTTTCAGCTGCTTATTGGAATGTTCAATCCTTGACTGCACTTGCTCTCTTAACTCATCATTTGCTTCTCTGAACATTTTAATCATGTATATTCTGAACTCCTTTTCTGGCATTTCTTCTACCATGCTGTCATTGGATTCTATTAGTGTAGAATCTTGGTTTATTTGGAACACTTACCTCCCTTGTTTCTTCATGTTGTTCATGTATCTCCCCCTCCAGCAATGCAGATCTAGGGTATTGTAGTTTCTGCCCTATAGGCTTAGTGACCCTATAGTTTTCTAGCTGTAAACCAAATAGCCCCTATGAAGACTACTGTTACAGTAGTCTTTTTGTTACAATATTGTTACAATATTGTCATAATAAACAGAGAGGATGAGTTCTATTATTATCTACAGTATAACAAACAGATTTGCAATGAGGACTCCAGTTTCTAATGGAGGACAAAGAGGGTGGAGAGGGGTAAAAGAGAAAAAAGAGTATGAAGGGTAAAAGAGTAAAAAAGAGTATGAAGAAATTCTAGATCATAGGAAGAGTGAGAAAAAGCCCTTGAGGAAATAGGTAAACAAAAGGAAAGTAGAGAGCAAGAAAAGTATAGAAATAAAAGTTTAAAAGCTATCACAAAGGAGAAAAAAAAATACACTATAACCATCATATCCTATTCAAACCTCCCAGTCTTTAGTAGCCTGAGGCATGAGAGTTACCTGACAATGAGCTTCCAGTCTCCAGTGGGCGTCTCAGGATGGGATTTGCCCCACCTAACAACAGTTTTCGCGGATAATCCAAAATGGCTGCATTGGTTTCCAAATGTGTTGGCAAATGGTGAGCTGCAACACAGGGTGTGGGCACCGAGACTGTGTGGGGTGCAGATGGTCAGACTGGGCTCCTGGAGGTGGTGTGCTGTCAGTCAAACCGGGGGTCCTGGAGGCAGGGTGCTGTCAGTCGGGCTGGTGGTCCTGCAGCTCCTGGCTTTTTTTTTTTTTTTTTTCCCCAAAATGGCGGCAGCCATGTGTAACCAAACCTGTCGGTACTGTGAAGGTGAATTTCCAGGCAACAGCAGGCATCTGGTGATCCACTGACGGTCTGCAGGCTCCGCAGGCTACTGGTGGACGATCGGCAGGTGAACCTTGGTTGGTGGGCAATGAGTAGGTGAGAGGCAGGCGATAGGCAGGCCAGAGGCAGGCAGACAGGCAAGTGACAGATGATAGGCAGTGGTCAGTGAGCAATCTGCACTCAAACGTAGCACTAGGCTGGTAGACTGCAGGTGATCGAGGTAGACAGATGTGGTAAAGAGCAGGGGATCGATGAGGAGTAGAGACTGCTTCCCAGAGAATCAGATTCTCCTCTTTTGGAATCCTGAGTTACGGAGCAACAAGGAACACAGCCTCCCTCTAGTCAGCCATCTTGGATCTCCTCCATTGAATTTTTAATTTGGTTTATTGTTGCCTTCATTTCAAGGATTTCTGCTTGATTACCTTTTATAGTCTCTGCCTCTTTACTGAAGTGATCTTTTGCTTCCTGTATTTTCTCTCCAATACCATCCTTTATTTCAAAGATCAATCTAACTACATATTTTCTAAACTCCTTCTCTGACATTTCTTCTACTGTGTTGTCTATGGATTCTGTTGTTGGAACATCTTGGTTTGTTTGAGGCACTTTCTTCCCTTGTTTTTTCATGTTGTTTGTGTGTCTTCTCATCTTGCAGTAGGGTATGGAGCTAATGCAGTACAGATTCTACCCTATAGTCTTATAGTGTCCCTGCAGGTTTCCAGTTACCTCACCATTAAGAGGGAGACCAAGATTAATAGCACCAAATGCAAACAATATATCACCTTAAACCAAATGTCTCCTATTAAGGCATTTACAGTTTTGTCACAATAGACAGAAATGAAGTGTTCAATTATTGTCTATGATATAAACAGTAAGTTTGCTAAAAGGGTTTACAATTTCAAATGATGGACAATGAGGGAACAGAAGTAGTGTAAGATGGATGCTCATGAGTGAGAAGAAGAAAAGACAGAAGTAAAAATTTATAGTAAGAGTGAGGGAGGAATTAATAGAGATTGGCTACTAGTATGAGAGAAGTGAGAGAGAATCCAGGGAGACAGGTATGTGAGAGAAAAAAATATGTAGAGATTTTTTAAAAAGTAAAAACATAAGAATACACAACAAAACTGTAATATACTATTCAGACATCCCATTCCTCAATAAATTGATGCATGAAAAATATTTGGATTCAAAAATGGTAGAGGTGTGAGAGATAGAGGGCCAAAAAAAAAAAAAAAAATTACCGGGAAAGTCTCCATAGAGAATTGAATGATTACTCCATTGGCTTTCAAAAACTTTTCCAGCTTCCTTTCTTCACTGATAGGTGGGATTGTCTGAAATTTGATGTTAGCTCCAGTCCAGTCCAGCCAGACTAGTTGGGTAGGTGAGCTGATAGCAAGATGCCCTTATACCCTCTTATAGTCTTCCCACCCACTGTAGCTGGCCCCTTCCATCCCTGAACACCTCAGGACTCACTGAGCTGGAGAGAGCCCAGTTTTCTCCAGTTTCTCCAACCTGTGCTCCCTGCAGGGAAGTGCCCCTCATCTCCAGGTTTCCACAGGCTTGCCAAACACAGACTGGCCCACACAAACCCAGCTGCAATCTGATGGACCTGGGCTTTAGCTTCCCCAGGCCCTGTCTTGCTACTATTTCAAGATCTCAATGGTTTCACACAAAGGAGCAACCCTGTTAAGAGGCAGCCAGATGGTAGCCACTGCCACACCGATCAGAAAGACTTCAGATGCAACCAGACCTGAAGGTACCCCAATATATCTCCAGGCCCTAACCTGAGTCCCCAGACTGAGGTGGCCACTCCTGGAGATGGTGGTGGCCACAGCAGAATATCTGCAGGCCCTGGCTGTTGTCCCAAGATGGCAGCAGCCACATGTAACCAAACCTGCAGGTACTGTGACAGTGGACTTCCAGGCAACAGCGGGCAGCAGATGATCCGCTGGCAGTCTGCAGGCTAATGGCAGATGATTGGCAGGTGGGCATCAGGTGGTGAGCAATGAACAGGCAAAAGGTGGGCAAATGGGCAAATGGAGGATGATAGGCAGCAGTCAGTGACCTATTCGCATTCAAAAGGCAGGAGGTATGATCAAAACCTGCAGGTGATCGCAGTGGATGAAAGGAGCAAACAGGGGATCGGAGGGCAGTGACTACTGGCTCACAGAGAAATAGTATTTCCTCCACTTGAATACTGAGTTACAGAGTGACAAGGAATGCAGCCTCCCTCTAGTCCGCCATCTTGGATCTCCCTGGTCCACTTTTAACTCCCAATTTTCTGGTATGTCTGTTAACTTCATAAGACAAAGAGCTAGCTTGGCTTTCTCATTCCACCCCGTACCCAAGAGATTTTTATCCCTTAGTCTTATGGGTTCTGATTTTTTTATTGAGGTCCCTGAATCTCTCAGTTGAGCTCAGTTGTGGCTCCTGGGCTTCTGCCTGAGTAGGAACACATCTCAGTCTACGTCCTCAACCTGGCCAGGTCAACTTTCTCATCCCCTTCTCCCTGATTATCGACCATCTGGAGAAACTCTTCAACTTCTACCATCACACCTCCATCCCCTACTTCTACATCACTATGATAAGCTTTCCCTACATTATAAACTTGAGCATGCTCAGGGGCATTAGCACCTAGTACTGCCTGTCCATCCTGTGGCCTTTCTGATACTGATATTATTACAAGACAGATGTGAGCAGAGGTGCCCTGCTCTGGGTCCCATCCCTGTTGCTAGTATCTTGTAAGGGAACTCCTGTGGCTTCCTATTTGGGAACTCTGATTTTAATTGGTATCAAATTCTTTATCAACATATTGCTGATATTCTTTTTTTAAGGTTTTACTTATCATACATATTACCTCTTATTACTTGTACAAATTAATGGATTTCACAGTGATGCTTACAAACATGCATATATCATGTTCCAATCGTCTACCTCCCACCCCCTCAGCCCCAGTGCCTTCTGTTGCCACTTCCTCTCTACCTCCTTCCCTTTTTCTAATGGTTCCTCTTCCACTCTCAGGTCATTTTGTTGTTTCATTTTCAGATATGATAGAAAACATGCAATACTGGTCTTTCTGCATTTGGCTTATTTTACTTAATGTGATATACTCCAGATCCGTCTATTTTCTGAAATTACAACATTGCATTCTTCTTTATAGCTGAATAATATTCCACTGTGTATATTAACCAGATTTTCTTTATCCATTCATCTGTTGATGGTATCTATGCTGTTTCTATAACTTGGCTATTATGTAGAGTACTGTAATAAAGATGGAATCCTATTTCTCTCTTGTTTGTGTGTGATACTAGAGATTGAACCTAGGGACACTTTATCACTGACCCATATTCCAAGTCCTTTTTTTAAAAAATTTTGAGACAGGTCTTACTAAGTTTCCCAAGCTAGCCTTGAATTTGAGATCCTCCTGCCTCAGACTTCTGGGTTGGTTAGATTACCTGCATGTGCTACCATACCTAGGTAGTATCTTATTTCATTTTCTTCTGGTATATACCCAGGAGTGGAATGGCTGGATCATATGTTAGTTCTGTTTTTAGCTTTTTAAGAAATCTCTATACTTTATATTCCCACCAGCAATGTATAAGGTTCTAGTTCTCCATAATCTAAACAGTATTTTGGGGTTTTTTTATTTTTTCTTTTGGGCTTTCTATTATTAGTTGTAGGCATGTTCACTGTGGTGTGGTAGAATCTCAAGGGAGTTTTCATTTGTATTTCCTGGCAGGTAAAGACGTACAGCATTTTTTCATACATTAATTGGCCACCTGTACTTCTTCTTTTGAGAAGTGTCTGCTTCAGATCATTTGCTCATTTTTTAATTAATTGTTCTTTTGAAGCTAAGTTTTGTAAGTTCTTTATATATTCTTGATATTTTCCCATGAATAGGTAGCAAAGACTTTCTCCTTTTCACATGTTGTCACTTCATTCTTTTGGCTGTTTCTCTTGCTATACACATTTTAATATGATATAATCCCATTTGTCAATTCTTGCTCTTATTTCCTGGACTATTGTAGCTCTATTCAGGAAATCATTGCCCATGCCTATATAGACCTTTGATCTATTTTGAGTTGATTATTACACAAGGTGAGAGAGAGTGATCTAGTTTCAATCTTCTACATGTAGATATCCAGCTCCCCCAGAACCATTTGTTGAAGAGGCTATCTTTTCTTCAATGTATGCTTCATCATCTTTGTTAAGAATTGTACCTGGGTGGGTTTATTGCTGTGACCTCTATTCTATTCCACTGGTCTGTATTTCTGTTTTTTATGCCAATACCCTGCTTTTTTGTTACTATAACATCACTAACACTCTTATTTTGTGGTTCTCTCTGGAAGAAGATTGACCCTGCCTGTGGGATTTCCATGTGGTTCCAAGGGGTACAACTGACCAGGTTCTGTGTGATCATCCTCTCTTGGATCCTAATCTTCCTCTCTTGGATCCTAATCTTCCTCTCTTGCAGTCCCCCTGATGGCATTCAAAGGTTCCTTGGGTTGTGGATTCAAAGTGATGACAGTTACTTGTATTGTGAATTCCTTGCACTGCCTTTATCTTGCCCTGTTAACCACTGCACCAACTCCACTATTTAAATCTTTGTTGGCTCCTTTAGGCAGTGGCTAAAGCAGCAGGCCTAGAAGCTGCTTCAACAGAGGGCTCTGCAAGACACACCTGAGGATGAACGTGGAGGCAGCCTTCTTCAGGGAACCCTGGAGATGTCAGGGAGCAGAATGCACCAGTGCTGACAGGCCTCTGACCTAGCCATCAGATGTGCCCTGCCACACTTGACACTTCTCTGCTGTTCTCAGTCTCATGCCCCTGAAATGCCATAGCAATTCCTCATTGTCTTCAAATGAATTCCTTTTAACCTGCATTTTTAAAGTTTTCTCAGAGAAAATATTATTCTGAAAGTAATCATGTACCTCTTTACACAAACAAACTTCCTATATTATCAAATTTAAATATTTTCTTATTCAATGATCCATACATTTAATTTCATTGCAATGGGAAGAATCTCTCTCCATACTAGAAAACCTGTGTTTAATGTGTGTTAGTCAACTTTTCATTGCTGTGACCAAAATGCCTGACAAGAATAACTTAGAGGAGGAAAAGGTTATTTTGGGCTCATCGTTGAAAAAGTCTCATTTCATGATTGGCCAGCTCCTTTGACTCTGAGGTAAGGCAGAACATCTTGGCAGAAGGATGTGGTGGAAGAAAGCTATAAGTTCACGGCAGCAGGAAGCAGAGAGAGAATGAGGAGTCAGGGAAATGAAATTGTGCCCAAGGCATGCCCCCAGTGACCTACTTCCTCCAGCCATACCCCACCTACCTACAGTTACCACCCCACCATCCACTCAAATTATCAACCCATCAAATGGATTAATCCACTAATGAGATTACAGCTCTCATCATCTAATCATTTCACCTCTGAACACTCCCTCATGGCCTAACACATAAGCTTTTTGTGGGACATTAAAGATCCAAACCTTAACATAATGGTTCTATACATGATAGCTTTAAAAATATATATATACATTCCTTACTTTTCTCTCAGTCCATGTTCCTGTGGGAATCTTGTTCTGTGCTGGGTTGTTGTTGCAGGTAGACAGCTTGGTTCTATAGATCTCATTAGATCATCAGGTGTTTTGGAAAACAGTAGCTTTAAAGATAACCTCTCTGTCTTCATAGGAGCAATCCAGTGGGTTTATGAAAAGCCCTCAGAAGGCATTTGTCCCAGACATGGTGAGAAATTGACCTTGGGTTCTGATCATGAAAACCATGGCCTTTACCCTTGAAAACTGTTGTTTATCTAGCTCTTTCTCATTCTCATGTAAAGATTAGAAATAAATGGGACCCATCTGAGTTTGACAATGCAATCTCAGTGTTAATGTGGAAACATTTATTAACAGTTTACAGACATACTAGGTTTTGGAAGACAATGCAAGCCTCTAGATTTTGTACCAATTACTCTGTCTGTGACTTTCTCTCAGTCTAATGGTCACTATTAATGGGTACAAGAATTTTTTTAAAAATGACCCTTCTGTAGTTATGAAATTTAAGTTGGTAAAAATTAGGATCAGCATGACGATTGGTACCAGTGGTTACACATTCCAGAAAGATCTAAAGCAAATAGAAGAGGCCCTTATGAGATGCTAAAAAGCACAGCAGATATCTACAGATCCCAGGTTATCACCCCATTGATTTAGTTTCAGATCAAATAGCTGACAAATGAACTCATAAGTATTCAGGAGACAGTAAAAAAAAAACCTGTGAAAATGATTCCATCCATAAATTTTCAAATTTCACAACCAAATATATTGATTGCTCTTATGACATGGTTCAGTACACAGAACTTAAAATCTCAGTTCCACATTCAGTGCTCTCCCCAATCTAGACTCTGCTAACTCTGTAACCTATAGAAACCTTGACATCCAAATGCCACAGTTCAGTCTGGCTGTAGATTAGGGCCCTGCAGGTGGGAGGGAACAGAGTGACGATGCTGCAGCCTATGCCCAAGCAGGGAGCATTGATGTGACGTCATCAGTTCAGCCTGAGGACTGATATGAAAGTCAGCCCTAGGAATCTTGTGATGCCATCACTTATGCAGCTTCAGCAAAAGATTTTTCCCCTCATTAGGAGACCTAATAGATAGGAGATATGATTCATCTTTAAATTAAATCAATATTTGAGTCCTCACATAAAAATTAAATTCTAAATCTCTTTATATTTGGACATGGAGACTATATTAACAGTTGGTTGTGAAAACAGTTATGAAAAAATTTGTTATTAAATTCTACAAGTCAACTTGAAACTCCTGTGAAATGTTTTCTCTAATATATTGAGTTTAGATAAAACTTGTTTTATTAACATCTTATTACACATGTGACAGAGTATGCACACAAATGTCAAAATCTTGAAGAGCTACGGAGGGAAAAGGTTATAAGGTTTTGCCATTATTTGTATCTATAGTCTTATTTATTTGTTTTTTAGAAAGAAATTTGTAGTAAATTTTTTAAAAATTCAACATATGCTTAATGTCAATGGAGGGTATATAACAGTTTATTATATTATTTTGTGGCCCAAGTTCCTAGTTTACAGACTTCTCCAGAATAAAGCCTATCCTCATATAGAATAGATCCAATATCCATGTAGATGGACAATTCAGCAACCCGCCACCTCCATCTTCTGGACTCTCCTTCCTTTAACATTGTCATCCACTCCATTCTAACCATTCCTGCATCTTGTCATCACACACATCCATGTAACCTCTAAATTTTCAGCTTCAAGATCACCTGGCTGACCCTCACTTCTGATCTGTACAACTGATTTCCCCCAAGTGTCTGATCCAATGACCTTCCCATAACCTTCATTCTGAGTCCACTCTCTTGACCCAACACTGATATCTCGCTGACCATCCCATCATCACCTTCATCCTTGCACATTTAGATTTATTTCATGACCCGATTTTACACTACCTTGCACACACTCTCCACTGCCAATTTACCTGGGGGGAAAAATCTGGTAAAATCAATTTTCACTCTCTCTTAAAACTGTTTTTAGAATTCAGCAAGGCTGGTATACGTAAATGAACTCAGCCCCTTTCATCAATTATATACTTGTTGACATACATCAATTTGAAAACAAAACTTAAAATTTACTGTTCAAAGCTGTAATCGTAACTAATGAAAGATTTAAGAACAAAATCTTCAATGACTTCTTGATCCTAGCAAACAGGATTGAGGAAGCCATTCATCTCTTATTTGATACATTTCTGGGCCATTTGGAAGGAAAAGGGAAACATGCATACATTAACTGCTTTGACAAAGAAAACTAAGGGCCAGACCATGGAGGGCTTTGAGTGACAACTCAGGGGAGTTGCTTTCTTCTTAGGAAGCTTCCCAGCACACTCACATTACTGGACATTGCTTGTCAGGTGGCACCAAGACGTGACAAGACAACAATCACTTAACAGGAAGGAGGACAGGATGTGGTTGGTGGCAGAGGTTGAAAGACAGGAATAGAGTCACATCAAATGTTGAGAAACTTTACCTGAGGAACCTGAGTCAACAGACTGCACACTTTCATTTTCCAGCAAGTCTCTGCACAGGAAATTGCAGGTCTGTCTGTCCAGCATCTTGATAAGCCTCATTCAGGCACCAAAGACTCTTTCAGCTCTGATGGCAATTCTCCAGGCATAGAATTGTCCTTTAGCAACTGCCAACCCCAAGAGGTTCTTTCCTTCAATAGCAGCCAGCTTACCATATCCAGCAAGAAGAATGAAGGAAAGATATGAGTTTATCATGTCCACTGCTATCTTTCTTCATAGTTCATATCTACATAACTCCACATTGGGATTCAAGGAATTTTAGGGTCCACAGGGAGAAAAAATAAACAA
This sequence comes from Glaucomys volans, assembly GCA_020662805.1. Classification (NCBI taxonomy): domain Eukaryota; kingdom Metazoa; phylum Chordata; class Mammalia; order Rodentia; family Sciuridae; genus Glaucomys; species Glaucomys volans. The sequence continues at coordinate 57,258 of JAJEJO010001724.1, forward strand.
ACAGGACACATGAAGCTTCCACCTGATAATTTTGGTGCTCTCAGACTTCAGAATGGGGTATTCGGGCTGTTAACTTTTGTTTCAATTACATTGATTTCAGCTCTGATTTTAATTATTTCCTGTCTTCTGCTTTTGGTGTTGCTTTGTTCTTCTTTTTCTAGGGCTTTGAGATGTAGTGTTAGGTCATTTATTTGTTCATTTTCTATTCTTTTAATGAATGAGCTCAGTGCAATGCACTTTCCTCTTAGCACTGCCTCCGTAGTGTCCCAGAGATTTTGATATGTCGTATCACTATTCTCATTTACCTCTAAATATTTTTTATTTCACCCTTGATTTTTCTGCAATCCATTTGTCATTCAATAGCGTATTATTTAGTCTCCAGGTTTTAGAGTAGCTTCTATTTTTTATCCTATCACTTTTTTCTAATTTCATTTCATTGTGATCTGATATAATGCAGGGTAGTATCTCCCTTTTTTTGTATTTAATAAGAGTTGCTTTGTGGCATAACATATGGTCTATTTTAGAGAAGGATCTGTATGCTGCTGAGAAGAAAGTGTATTTGCTCATTGATGGATGTAATATTCTATATATGTCCATTAAGTCTAAATTTTGATTTTATTATTTAGTTCTATACTTTCTTTGTTCAGTTTTTGTTTGGACGATCATCCAGTGGTGAAAGAGGTGTTTTAAAGTCACCCAGCATTATTGTGTCGTGGTCTATTTGATTCTTGAAATTGAGAAGGGTTTGCTTGATATATGTAGATGCTCCATTTTGGGAGGCATAAATATTTGTAATTGTTATGTCTTGTTGGTGAATGAGTCCCTTAATCAGTATGAAATATCCTTCTTTGTCCTTTCTGATTAACTTTGGCCAACAAATTTGATAATCTAGAAGTAGCCTAACGTGAATGTAGGATGAAGAACAATTTTTGCGGATCTAAACTAAATGAAAACAAATAAATAACAAATTGCATGAAGTAGAGGGAGAAAAAAAGAGAATGTGTTAAATACACTGAACTCCACATCTCAAAAGGCAGGGCAGCTGATCTACTTCCTCACACTAATAAATTAAACAGAGAAATGTAAGTTTGCTACTCAGAGCTAATAAAATGAAATAAAAATTGGTAAGAGTAGGGAGTGGTGACCTCTGAAGTATGGGATTCAGTGCCACTTTGACTTTTTGTACATTTTGCTGTCACTTGAAACAAATTATGCACATGTGTTACTGTTAAGACAAAAAGAAGTACTAGAAAACCAAGTGTGGTCAGACCATGATGAGCTTTGAATGACCCAAAGATATACTTTAATATTTAGTTTTAAAGCTCCATTATGCAAACTCACATTGCTAGCATCATAGTTGGCAATAAATGCACAGAAAAATTACTCACAAGGAAGTGGCCCAAAACAGAATATGTAAGTGGAAGTAGGGTCTGCCCAGAAACAAATCAGTGAAGGATCAAGTCTCAGATGGCTCTGGTCTTCTGTTTGCTCCCGGTTCCAGAACATAAATTTCAGAGGCCATCCAGAATCTTAATGAGCCTCACTGAGTCAGCTGTTACTCCTGCACCTGTAGCACCTCCTGAGGTGGGGGACAAAGAGTACTTTGGGGTCACCCAATCTGAGAAAGGCTCTTCCCTGTCAGCTCAGGTCAGCTCTCTACATCTGGACAGGAGAATGGAAGAAAGGTCAGCATGTGTCCCAAGAACTGTCAGATTTCCAGTTGTGTTGTTTGCTCTGAGTTTGCATCCCTGTGTTTCCACCACAGGGAGCTGCATGGAGGGGGTTGTGTGCTTCCCTCAGGGAAAAGCTGGAGACAGAATTGTTCTGAAGACTGGGAGCAGGCAGCTCCTACTGTGGGGTTAAAATGGGGTTAACCTGGCCTTTCTCTCTTCTAACCCAACTCTGCATATTCTCACCTTATTTCCAACCATTCAAATTTGTTGTTATGAAGGATTGCTGCCTCTTATATTCATTTAAAAAGAGAAACAATATAAAGGTATTGCTAATCAGAACAGAAGTGCACTGTAATGGGTTTCATTGCTTTTTTTTTTTTTTTTTTTTTTTTTTCAAAAAATACTCTCCTTTGTGTATCTCTCAAGGTTATGGTAAGAAACTGAAGGTGGAAATCACTGAGAAGAACTTCAGGAGAGACTTTCTACCAAGATGATGGGGTTAAAGGAAAATGGCCTAAGGAAAGCAAAGTAAAGCACATTTCCACCCCTAGGCCATATGGAACAAGGGAAGGAGCAGTTACCAGAGAGGGAAGACAGCCATAACTGTACCTGTATTACTAGGAGATGACCAGGCAGGTTAGAGAAGCAGTGCCACTGCCAACACAGCCTCACAGGGGAGAGTGAGGGATCAAAACTCAAATCCCTCTTCTCTGGTGCTCTAGTGTCCGGGTGCCTGGTAACTCAATTCTACCAGGAACAAGAAAGAAAAGGATGCCATTTTGGAAGTCAAGCAAGACAGAGAAAAAGGAGGAAAAGAAAATTGTCTGGACACATGGAATTCATCTCGTTTGTGCTCCAATTCTGTCCTCTATAAAATGGGGAAAATACTAAAGTCTACCTCATAGGCTCTTTATTTTCAATCATTTGTTCTAATTAGTTATACATGACAGTTTAATGCACTTATGCATTTTGATAAATCATATGTAAATGGAGTATAATTTCTCATTTTTCTGATTGTAAATGTTGTAGGATCACATCAGTCACACAGTCATATGTGTACATGAGGTAATAATGTGTCCACTATTCTTCCTACCCCCATACCCCTTCACCTCCCTTCACTCCTTTCTAAATAATCTTAAGTAACTCTATTCTTCCCTAGTGCGCACCTTTATTATGAATTAGCATCCATATATCAGAAAAAACATTTGGCCATTGGGTTTCTAGATTGGCTTATTTCACTTAGCATGATATTCTCCAACTCCATCCATTTATCTGCAAGTGCCATAATTTTATTCTTCTTAGAGCTGAGTAATATTCCATCATTCATACACACGCTCACGCATGCACATACACATATATACGTTTTCTTTATCCACTCATCTGTTGAAGGATACCTAGGTTGGTTCCATAGTTTAGCTATTGTGAATTGAGCTGCTATAATATTGATGTGGCTACATCACTGTAGTGTGTTGATTTTAAGTCCTTTGGGTATAAACCAAGGAGTGGGATAGCTGGGTCAAATGGTGGTTCCATTCCAAGTTTTCTGAGGAATCTCCATACTGCTTTCCATAATGGTTGTACCATTGAGAAGATTCAAAGAGAAATTATCTGATTAACTCTGGATCTGCTCCTGTTAATCAAGAAGATATAATTCGGTGCTCTTTCCCCATTAGAAATTTGCATGAGCAACTCTCTATACTCAAGTCCTGCACTCTTTCTGTTTCACCTCATATACTTCTTTCACATAAAAGTTTTTGGTGACACAGAGGACTCTACTAAGGATGGCCTGAAAGAGAAAATGGAGATGGTTTATATTGTACACAGTCCTCCACAGATAATCCCCTATTTCAAATACCTCTCTTCAGTGAGACTCATTTATTCCCCTCTCCTGTATACTGCTGAGCAATTCTGCTGAGACAAATTCTACTTACACTCTGTTCACCACAATGCTTTTAGGTGCTGAGCAAAGCCACATTGAGTCCCCAGTTCAAAGGCACTTCTGCAGTTAATATAGGTTATTTTGGACACATATAAATAATTATAAGTTCACCCAGAACTGTTCAACTCATTAAATGTGTGTGTTCTAATGCCTTTTATTGTATTTTCATTTTTATTTTCTGTTTAACCCAAGTCATCTAATACTGAATGCTCTTCATTTATACATTTATTTATTCAATAAATGCTGAGAATAAGTGGGCTGTACAGAGTGCCCAGCACCTGATATTAAAAGGGCACCTGTCTTTAATGCCTGACCCACTGAACTGTTTCGAGGCCCAACCATCCTTAACACCTGTCTTACCAAGAACTCAAATTCCCCTCATGTCCCTAAAGCAAGATTTGCTTTCTCCTCCTTGGATGGAACACTTAGTCATGAGGATGTCATGATCACTTCTGTGTCTGTCTCAACTCCTAAACCTGAAAAAAAAATTCTGGCCCAGGACAGAACAGTGCTGGTCTATTGGTCTAGCCCATGAAGGGGGTGGGGGGCTGTTTGCATTATAGTATATTTCCACATCATTTAGAGAAGTTAGGTTCAGGACAGAGTTCAGGCTGTTCACATTATGAATACTGGATTTGAATCCACATTTCAGAATCCCCAGCTCTTGATAATTGCTTCATCTCTGCAATCCTCTATTTTTTTTTTCTCTTTAAAATAGAGACTGTGATTCCCACATAGCAGAATTATCCTGAGAATCAGAGCTCATACATCCAGTGCTCAAGTCTTATTGTGCTCCCAGGGGCACCACTAGAGAGACTGGGAGCATGGAACCAACCATCACAGTCTGGAGTTATGAGGACCTTACTCCAATTTGTGCCAGAAAAAACCTGATTCCAAAAATGCTGACCTTTATCATTTCTCTGGTTGGACTGGCAGGAAATGCAGCAGCGCTCTGGCTTCTGGACTTCCGTATGTGCAGGAAAAAAGCCCAGCACTGAATGAGTGAGTTCTGCTGCCTCTAAACAGGGCTGCAGCCAACTTCCTCTTTCTCTGCTTCCGGATCACAGCTTTTGTGCTGGATGTCATCTGCATGTTCCATCACATCAACCTTTTGCAACCATTTGTTTCATCACAGGCCTGAGCATGCTCAGTGCTATTAGCACCAAGCACTGCCTGTCTGCCCGTAGCCCACCTGGTACCACTGCCACCCACATAGACATGTGTCAGCTATCACACGTGCCCTGCTCTGGGCCCTGTCCATGTTGCTCAGTATCCTGGAATACTTATATTATTTTACCCTGGTTATCAATACTGATATTTATTTTTGTGGAAATGATCACTTTATCATATGTGTGGGGTTGATTTTTTTATTTGTGATCTTCTCAGGGACCAACCTGGCCCCATTGGGCAGGATCCTCTCTGGTTCCCAGAGGATGCCACTCACCAGTCTGTATGTGACATCCTGCTCATGGTGCTGGTCTTTCTCCTCTGCAGTCTGCCCTTTGACACCAATGGTTACTGTTAGCCTGGATACAGATTGATTTTGATGTGTAGAATTGTCTTCATCCAGTTTCAGTCTTCTGTCCCATGTTAACAGCTGTGCCAACCCCAACGTTTACTTCTTCATTGAATCTTTTAGGTAGCAGCTGCAGCATTGTAACTTCAAGCTGGTGCTTGAATGGGCTCTGCAGGACATTCCTGAGGAGGATGAATGTGGAGGCAGCCTCCTCAGGGAGCCCTGGAGAGGTCCGAAAGCAGAGTAGATCAGGGATGGACAGCCTCTGCTTTGGTATGTCACATATATGTCTGAGAATCAACAGTGACCTGTCACACTTGAAAGCTGTCTGTTCTTCCCTCAGTCTCATACTCCTAAAATTCCACAGTGATTTTCTAATGTCTTCAAGTAGATTTGTGTTAATTTGGATTTTCTTGCTTTTCTTAGAGAAACCAGTCTGGAGTAAGAATGCCTCCATTCTTGGTGACATTTTCAAATACTTCTGAACTTATCTTCCTCCAAATCCTCCTTATTGATGCTTTTCTTTGCAATTTTCATTCCAATGGAAAGAATCCTTGTTCATATTCACAAACATCTTATTTATTACTGTTTTCTACCTGAAGTTATAGAAAGCAAAGATTCCTTATTTCTCTCTCAGACTATGTTTTTTTTTTTAATTTATTTAATTTTGGTTCATTGAACACAAATGGAGAACAGCTATTGTTTCTCTGGTTGTACACAAAGTAGAGTCACACCATCTGTGCGTTCATGCATGTACACAGGGCAATGATGTCTGTCTCATTCTGTTATTATTCTTACCCCTCCACCCCAACCCCACCCTTCCCTTCCCTCTATGCTATCTATCCTTCCTCCATTCTTGCCTCCCTTCCACCCTGCATTATGCATCATCATTCACTTATCAGAGAGACCATTCAGTCTTTGGATTTTGGGGATTAGCTAATCTCACTTAGCATAACAGTCTCCAACATCATCCATTTACCTACAAATGTCATAATTTTATTCTTCTTTATGGCTGAGTAATATTCCATTGTGTATATATACCACAGTTTCTTTATCCATTCATCTACTGAAGGGCATCTAGGTTGGTTCCACAATCTAGCTATTGTGAATTGAGCAGCTATGAACATTGATGTGGCTGCATCACTGTAGTAATCTGATTTTAAGTCCTTTGGGTATAGGCCAAGGAGTGGGATAGCTGGGTCAAATGGTGGATCCATTCCAAGTTTTCTAAGGAATCTCCACACTGCTTTCCAGAGTGGCTGCACCAACTTGCAATCCCACCAGCAATGTATGAGTGTACCCTTTTCCCCACATCCTCGCCAACACCTGTTGTTGCCTGTATTCTTAATAAAAGACATTCTAATTGGGGTAAGATGAAATCTTAAGGTGGTTTTGATTTGCATTTCTCTTATAACTAGGAATGTTGAACATTTTTTTCATAAATCTGTTAATTGCTTGTAGATCTGCCTCTGTGAAATGTCTGTTCATTTCTTTGGCCCATTTATTGATTGGGTTATTAGTATTCCTGGTGTAAAGATTTTTGAGCACTTTGCAGATTCTGGAGATTAGTGCTTAGAGCAATAGTAACAAAAACAGCATGGTATTGGCACTAAAATAGACAGGTAGATCAATGGTACAGAATAGAAGACACAGAGACAAACCCACATAAATACACTTTTCTCATACTTGACAAAGGAGCCAAAAACATACAATGGAGAAAAGACAGCCTCTTCAACAAATGGTGCTGGGAAAACTGGAAATCCATATGCAGCAAAATGAAACTAAACCCATGTCTCTCACTCTGTACAAACTCAACTCAAAATGGATCAAGGACCTAGAAATCAGACCAGAGACTCTGCACCTAATAGAAGAGAAAATAGGTCCAAATCTTCATCATGTTGGCCTAGGACCAGATTTCCTTAACATGACTCCCAAAGCACAAGAAATAAAAGCTGGAATCAATGATTGGAATAGAGTCAAAATAAAAAGCTTTTTCTCAGCAAAGGAAACAATCAGCAATGTGAAGAGAGAGCCTTCAGAGTGGGAGAAAAGCTTTGCCACACACACTTCAGATAGAGCACTAATCTCCAGACTATGTTCTGAGGGGATCATGTTGGGCTCTGGAATGGGGGCATTGCTGCAGGAAGAAAGCTTGGCCCTGAATAAGTGAACTCTGCTGCCTCAAAACTTCATTGAATTCTCTGGTTTTAAGGGAGGAAAATGTCCTTAAAGGTAGTCTCTCTACCTACATGAGAACACCCAAGACAATGGGGGTTTATGAAGAATTTTTCTGGTGCATTAGTCCCTGGCATGGTAACAAGTTGGCCTTGTGTTCTAGCAGTTAAAACCATGACCTTTGTTCCTGATAATTTAACTTATTTAGCTTCTTACCCTACCAGGAGACAATCTAGAAATACATCCCATAAGTTTAAATTATGGGATACAAAGAAATATAGAATCAGAGTGCTAAAGTAGAAAGATTCCTGGACATAGGATCAGGACACCTGGATTCTCAGTGTATCAAAATGTGAAATACAATGTGAAATCACCAGTGGTCACTTACAACATGTCCCAGAACCTCTGGTGGTGCCCTCTGGGAACTCAAATAAAATACTGATAATTTTGTCATGATTGCTAATATACAATACACAGTACCACCCTACAAGTCAGGTGTGACAGCAGGATGAAGTTTTGAGATTGTTAATTGGAATCTCTTCTTTGCATTGCCAACATAATTTACTTTGCTAACATCTCCCCATTTAATCAAAGATATTTATTGCCTCAGGGAAGATTTGTTATTTTTATCATTGGAGCACAGAAGGTCACAGACACTACTTAACTTCTGTCTTTCAAAATGGAAAGCAACTCTGTGCTACAATTTTGATGTGTCAACCACTGGAGACCATCACAAGCTACACCAGTTACTATGCACACATCTTCCCATCATAGTATAGTTGTGGGATGCTCTTAAGAAGCCTCATTCCAGATCCACATGAACAGGCACAGTGACCAAGTGGTATGCATATTTACAGCAAAGAAGCATATCGACTCCCAGTCCTTTAAATGCAGAGTTACATGCCAGGACCAATCGCATATGCCAGTGAAGAAAAAGAATCAATAGATGATATTCTGGCACTTGCCACTCTGCCCAATATAAAGAAAGATACAAGAACTTGCTCAGCATTATGATGAGTTCACCAGAAGAAACTCCCAATTTGGATGGCAGGGACCATACAACCTGCTACTGTCATCTTGTGGTTAGATTCAGGGACTGCATGGAGTAGTCAATGGACTGGGCTATTTCTACATAGATAACACTTGAAAATGAAACAAGCTCCCCCCCTCACTGTATATATTGACATCTGGGCTGTGGTGAACTATGTGGCTGAGTAACTGGACCATAAGGCATCAAACCATATAGGGAGCATAAATGTGGAAAGACATCTGGGAACAACTGCCACATCTGGACTTAACTATATATCATATAGCAGTGATATAGCCATGCTTCCCTGACTGGCAATCAGGAGACAGACAACCAAATAAAGTTATGGGACTTAAGTTGGTCATAAGAAAAATGAGCCACAATGAAGGAAAACTCTCTGGTTCATAGCAAAGAAGTGGGAGTTCCCACTAAGTATCTTAGTGGGAACTACACATATATGACTCTTGCCTTACCTGTTCTATGAAGCAACCTTGGCCAATACAACATGCAGTGCAGCATACGACTTGAAGAAGGCAACCCTCACCATGATATTAGGTTGATTACATAGGACCCTGGCCCCTATCAGAGGGCAAATTCACCCTAACATGTGAAAACACACTCCAGACTACCATAGGCATATGCTTGCAAAAGTTCACACAGAAGACAACCAACATAACCTTGAAATGTTTTGCACTGCATATAGGATCTCTACAGACATAGCTGGTAACAATGGAATACATTTTTCTGACCACATGATGTAAAAAATGGGCTAAGACTTTGGACCTACATTGGCTTTTCCACCTACCTTTTAATCCAACCAAAACAGGACTAATTGAAAAAAGTGAATGGCCTGCTAAGACACTGACTAATGACAGAAGATATATCCATGGTAATGGGAACAAAGGAACCATAGACAGAACCATCAAGGATCATGATCAGAACTCATGCCCCACTATAAGATGGATAGATGGATACTGACCCAAGAACTTGATAAAACCATCTGAATTCAAGCAATAACTTTTTTCTTTTTCTTTTTTGTGTTTTGTTTTTTTGGTGGTGCTGGGGATTGAATCCAGGGCCTTGTGCATGCGAGGCAAGCACTCTACCAACTGAGTTATATCCCCAGTCCCCTCAAGCAATAATACTTTTAAAAGACACTTGCACTGCACAAATGGGAACACAGAGTGATTTGCTACTGCCACTGACTCAGGACCTACCATAGAGGCCTCATGTAATCTATTAGCCAAGGGAATAGCAAGTAGGGCCTCAATGGTGTAGGTCTCAGTTCATGGGAAAGGGACTAAAACAAGACATAGAAATGCAGTCTATAATTATAGGAGCACTCCTTCTGATAAAATTACTAACTCAAGACCTTTAACCTCTTAAGGAGAATGAATGTGTCATTTCGTTGTGTTCTTTGACGACACCACCATTGTCATGCTCTTCTTTGCCAAAACCACAGGGACAAACAGGATAGAATATATGATATTGCAAATCTGGGAGTGGACCACAGGTGGTATATTCTTACTCAAAATGATCAGGTTACTTATGTATTATTGATTCAACAATATTTGCTTTTGTCAACACCTTTAAAAATTATTTGACGAGGAGATCCAAGATGGCACAAATAGAGGAGGTCGCATTCCTGGCTGCTCCCTGGCATGAAACCAAGAAAGTAGACAGGCAGCTTTTCCAAAATGTGGGTGAAAAAAAGGAAAGGGAGTACTTTACTAGAACCTAAAACTGGATATTCAAAGCAGAACGGAGACACATGAGGTTGGATATAACAAAATGAGGAAAAAATTCCCAGCAGCATAGTCACTGCCACAGCTGGGCCAGAAGATGCAGCCAGAGAAGTCCCTCTGTGGGGGGGACTTAAAGGTAGAGGGATAAGGGAATTAAAGGAACCTGCACTTTTGAGAGGCCCAAGGCATGTCTGGATATAGAGCATTTAGAGACCAAAGACATTGCCCAGCAAACCTGAAGGACATGCTGCAGGATATCCGAATGTGGGGAAGGAAGCTGCCATCTCTCCAGGTGGCATGTGGAGGACAAAGAAAGGAACCACTTTGTAGCTGCAGTGCAGGGCCAGCAACAGAGGAAGCTGATTCCTGGCAAACTCGAGTTTGGCATAAATACAGACCCAGTAAACACACACTGCATGACATAGAGTGCGTATAAGTGACCAGAAGAAAATCAAATGTGGAGAAATGTTTATACAAGGGACAACTGGTCTTGGAAAACCACCCAGCTTTATCCCTCCCCCTCCAATCTGACTGTTTGCAGGACCTTCTGGGAGAGACACATCTGGCTGGGAACTCGGAAGGGCAAAGTGGGAGAGATTGGAGACTGAACTCAAGACCAGGAAATGAGAGGTCTGCAGGTGACACAGAGGACTAAGAATTGGCTCTCCCACCATCCTCTGGTGTGGACCAGCAAGAAGTGGACCCTGTAGGTGTGCTGACTTAAAATCTCTGGACCAATTAGCATTCAGCGAAGAGCCTGGAGGCTTCCTAAGCTAAAGCCTTGCCTCCAGGAACTCTGCCTACAGGATTGCCCCTCTCGCTCCAGCAATTCAGAGGGTGGAGAATCACACTCCAGAAGACCCCACCTAAAACTGCTGAGAAGTTAAGAATACTTTGAACTCCAACAGAAAGAATTCTTTAACTTTTCATCAAGATTTTTTTATTCTTTTTCACTGTTTGTGACCTTGATGGTACAGGGACACTTATACAGTCCTTTTTTTTTTTTTTTTCTT
>JAJEJO010001724.1:68445-120857 GCA_020662805.1 Glaucomys volans
TTTTTGTGAGTTAGGATGTTTGGTTACTATATTTTAGTTTTGTTATATAGTCTTTTTTTAATTTTTTTTTTAAATTTTTGCTTTTATATTTTTTCTCCTACCCATTTCCCTTGACTGTCTCTTCTGCTAATGATCTGTATTCTCTCTTTCACTCGTCCTTTAATCTTTATTTCTGTCTTCTCTCCTCCTCCCTCATAATCTTCACATCCTATATCACTTCTGTTCTTTCCACCATTTTAAAATGTAAACACTTTTGCAAACTTTCTGTTTTTATTACAGGCATAACTGATCATATCATTTCTGTTTATTGTGATAATTAACATTATAGACATCATAGTAGGAACTATTTGGTTTAATGCTGTAAATTATTTGCATTGGTTGTTGTCTTCCACTAAGCAGTGAAGTGCCAGAAACTTTCAGGAACACTGTAGAGTTTCCACAGGGTAGAAACTCTACTGCCTCAGATCCATATCGTTAGATATGGATTCAGAGGGTGGATCCATATCGTTAGATGGATAGGCACACAAACAACATGAAAAAGCAAGGGAACAAATCACCCCAAGCAAACAAAGATACTTCAATAACAGAATCCATTGACACCACAGTGGAAGAAATGTCAAAGAAGGAATTTAGAATGTACATAGTTAAACTGATCTGTGATGTAAGGGATAATGTAAGAGAGCAAATACAGGTATCAAAAGATCACTTCAATGAAGAGATAGAAATTCTGAAAAAAAAATACTTGAAATGAAGGAAACAATAAACCAACTTAAAAATTCAATAGAAAGCATCACCAACAGACTAGACCACTTGGAAGACAGAACCTCAGACAATAAAAACAAAATATATAATCTGGAAAGCAGAGTTGACCACACAGAGAAGATGGTAAGAAACCATGAATAGAACTTCCAAGAATTATAACATGAAAAGACCAAATTTAAGATTTATCAGGATAGATGAAGACAAACTTCATCAAACTAAAGGAATGCACAGTCTTTTCAATGACATAATATCAGAAAATTTCTCAAACCTAAATAATGAAATGGAAAACTAAATACAAGAGGCCCCAAATGTGCAAAATTACAACAGACCCACATTGTCACATTATAATGAAAATGTCTAGCATACAGGATAAGGATAAAATTTTAAAGGCTGCGAGAGAAAAATATCAGATTTGGGGGAAACCAATACAGATCTCAGCTAATTTATCAACCCAGACCCTCAAAGCTAGGAGGTCCTAGAAGAATGTATACCAAGCTCTGAAAGAAAATGGATGCCAACCAAGAATCTATATCCAGCAAAATTAAGCTTCAGATTCAAAGATGAAATAAAAACCTTCCATGATAAACAAAAATTAAAAGAATTCACAGCCAGAAAGCCTGCACTTTGGAATATTCTCAACAAAATATTCCATGAAGATGAAATGAAAAAAAGTGAAAACCAGTGAAGGAAAGAATTACACTAAAGGAATAGTCAATCGAAGGAGAAACTAATTCAAATTAAAAACTAGAAATAAACCAAAATGACCAGGAACACAAATCATATCTCAAAAGTAACCTTGAACATTAATGGCCTAAACTCATCAATCAAATGACATAGACTGGGAGATTGGATTAAAAATCAAGACCCAACAATATGCTGTCTCAAAGAGACTTACCTCCTAGGCAGACATCCACAGAATGAAGGTGAAAGAATGGGGAAAAAATGTCACTCACATGGATCACATAAACAAGCAGGAGTTTCTATCTTCTAAAATAGATCGTTATATAATTGCAATTATACAATTGTAAGCTATATAATTGTAATTATATAATTGTAATATTATCTTAATATATTTTTAGCATCTGTAGGGTTGTTTTGATAGCTCCCTTTCCATTGATATTTTTTCTTGCTTTTTTGATTAGACATTAGATTTTTATTAACTTTTAGCTGTATTATTTCCTTTCTATCTCACATATTTCTGATTCTACTCTTATTTTTTTCCTTCCCACTACCTAATTTGAAATAATTTGATTGTTGATCTGCTTCTTTCTGACACAAATAGTTATAAGCATTCATTTGAGTACAATTTTGTCCCAGGGATGATGATATTTTAAGCTTTTTATCATCATTTAGTTCAAAGCACTTTTTACTTACTTTTCTTGTGCTTTCTTCTTTGATCTGTGAGATATTTATAAGAGTGCCATTTAATTTTGAAGTAGTTGAAATGTGGGGGTGGGGTTCTATATATCTTAAGGTGATTGATTTTTAATATAATAAATCATGCAGGAAACAGTCTGCATGATTTAAAATTTTACAATTCTCAAAACAATGACAAAATGTAGTATATTCTTATTAATTTTCTACTTGTCATTTTTGTGTATAGTTCTCTATAAATGACAACTAGATCAAGATGGCTAATAAATTCATTAAGCATTACTCCTTCCAGCAAAATAAGGGGGCTTAAAAATCTCCAAATATGATTGTGGATTTGTCTTTCTAGTTTCATTAATTTTTACTTCATATATTTTAAAATTTTGTTATTTAGGTACATACACATTTAAGATTGCTATACTTTCTTGAGGAAGTTACCCTATTATGATTATGGAATGTTCCCCTTTATCTCTGAAAATATTTTTTCTTGAAATTTATTTTATATTAATAGTTCTACTTCAGATTTCTCATGCTTATTTTCCCCTTCTTTTGCTTTTCACCTATTGGTGTATTGATATTGAAAGTGTGACATATGTAGAGAGCATATAGTTATTGTTTACATTTTATACATGTTGAACATTTATACCTTTTAATTACAATATCTAGTTCATTTATATTTAAATTAATTATTGATATTGTTGGAAAGAAAGAACACCTGACATGAAGGTCAGTGGAAAATTGGGTAAATGATAGGGCTGATGATGTAATATTTTGGAAAACAGGTTGAATAGTCCTGCCGTCCAGTTCAGAGAGAAGATTATTAGAATGCTTTTATTGCAATTGTTCATTTTCTCATTTATCATATAGTACATGGCAACAGATTTATTTTATTCTTTGTTAACACTTTTTATTTTGCAAATAAAAACTAACATATACATTTTTTAAAACCTTTTCTATTTCACCCTTGGAGCCAATCTGTTTGTGGTAGGGTGCATACTGTTGTGGAAGTGCAGAACAAAATGGATTTCTGGGTGTGTAATAAGCCAAGTTTGTCATCCTCTCTCAGGCTCCTGTGGCATCCACAACTGGCCTCTTGGGCACAGTGGAAGTGAGTGTTAAGTTGGAGAAACACCCACCCACGACACAGCACGACACCTGCACTATGGATTTGAACTTAAATTTTCCTTCCTTTAAGAGTGTTGAATATCAAGTCTTCCACTTGGTATGGGAACAAAAGACCCTAACTAAGCCCTTGCGGAGGTACACTATGTTTCACAGCTTGGGGTGACTAAGTACAACACAGGTGGAAATGAAAGGAAAAGTGCCTCTCTATGTTGAAAGAAATAATGACAGTAACACCTCCTTATCCTCAGCCAATATCTAACCATTATATCCAAAGACACTGACTAGTTAGGATGATAAAGTCAAACAACACCTGCAGGAGCATTACCTTCCTCTGGGGAGTGATTATGGGCACTTGGCACCCATGGACAGCCATACCTGCCCTATCACTAGATTGGCTAATGCACTTAACCCTTACATATCAACTTGCAAACTTCTCATTTTGTCTACAACACTTAGTAATTAGAACAAAATGAGAGTTATGTAACTTGAGTTGCCTGGTGGTTTTACACACTTTTTGGACTTTCTCCTCAAGCAGAAGCATTGACATTGAGTTCTAGGTTGAGACTTTAGCTTAACATACCATGGATGCCTTATATAATATACACAGAGCCATAATTTTTTTTTTAATACCATGGATTGAACCCAGGGATGCTTAACCACTAAGTCATATCCCCAGCCCCTTTTATGTTTTATTATGAGACAGGTTCTCATTAAGTTGCTTACAGCCTTGCTAAGTTGCTGAGGCTGGATTTGAACTCATGACCTTCCTATCTCAGCCTCCCAAGCTGCTGGGGCATAATTTTTCATAATGAAGAAAATGCCAAAATATGAAAGATGAAACTGCAGAATAGAATGACATTAGATATGCTAACTTCAGCACAGGAGGCACCTATAATAATGCCTTTGTCCCTAAATAAATTACAGACCAATATTACCACTATAGATAAATTTGTATTGATTCTGTTTCGGCTCAGAGTCTTTCTAGGTTTGGATGTGAGGTATCCCCCAAAAGCTCATATGTGAAACAATGCAAGAAGGTTCAGAGAGGAAATTATTGGGTTATAAGAGCTTTAATCTAGTCAGTGAATTAATCATCTGATGGGATTGAGTAGTAACTGAAGGCAGGTGGGGTGTGGCTGGAGGAAGTAGGGCATTGTAGGTGTGGTTTGGTGGTATATGTTTGGGGAAGTCTCTCTCTCTGCTTTCTGATTATCATGTGAGCTGCTTCCCTCTGCCACACTCATGTGATGTTCAACCTCACCTTGCGGAATGGAGTCTTCTGTTTATGGAGGGAGACCTCTCAAACCATGAGCCCCTGAACAAATTTTCCTCCTATAAAATTGTTTTGGTCTAGACTTTTAGTCACAGCAGCAAAAAAAAGCTGACTAAAACAAGTTTCTTCCTGCTACCTGACATATATTTTTCTTTCAGTCTGCTTGCTCTATTGCAAAACTTGTTCTAGTTGATTGCTTTTCATACTATTATTGTGGGATTTGGTTATAATGTGCATCCTGGTGTGCCACCCAAGGGATTGCAAAATATGGGCATGATAAAATTGTACATTCAGACAAGGAGGTGGACACTGTTTCAACCTTATAGAAAAGAAGGAAAGAAAAATACCATTTCCCAAGAATCTAGCCAAATTAAGGCAACTCTGAGAGCAAGTCTGAGCCAGAACATCCAGATAAATATTATCTCTCAGAGGATACCAGCTTTCTCTCATGCATTATAGAAATTAAGGCTACTATTATGAACTATCTGTGGAAGGCCTTCTTGCATGCACAAAGCTCCTTGGGATGCTTGTCACACAACAGGAAAAATAAAGATAAGCCAGTGATGTTACTGCTACTGTAGCCTAGCTTACAAAACCCCTCTCCCTGCAGTAACTGGTGCAGAATTAAGAACACCTTGCAGAGGATAACTGACACTCAGCTGACTGTCTTTGGACAAGGCACATGAGGAATACGGATGATATTTTTTGGCAAAGAACCATAAAGAACAGAGGTGCTATCTGTATTCATTTTTCCATAAAAATTTATGTCTCATTCACCATCTCTGGGTATTTTTCTTTGTTTCTCAGCAACCTATCCCACTGCCTTTCCACAACTGGGCTGTGGACAGATAGCACGTCATATATCAAACAAAGGGGTAATACCAAGACTATCAAGAACATTCAAAACTCAATAGTAGTGGGGAAACTACACATTTTTTCAAGATGAACAAACATTTGAACACTTTATCCTTGAATACTTACAGGTATTATATTAGCATATAAAAGATGTTCAACATTTGTAGGCATTAAGAAATGAAAATTAAAGCCACACCTATTAGAGGAGCTTGAACTTAATGATAAGCACAGGGGCTCACAATGATACAGAAGAATTGGATTTTATTTTTTGTACCAGGAATTGAACCTAGGGAAATTTAACCACTGAGCCACATACATCCCCAGCACGTTTCATTTTTTATTTTGAAACAGTTTCTCACCTGGCTGCTTACACTCTCACTAAATCACTGAGGCTGGCTTCAAACTTGCAATCCTCCTGCTTCAGCCTCCCAAGCCACTAGGATTACAGGTGCAGGTGTGTGCCACCACACTAGTCAAGAATTGGAATTTTTATACATTGTTGGTGACAACACCAACAATGTGTGCCCAATGTCATATTCCCAGAGACCATCAAGGAGCTGAATATGATGCAAGCACAAGAGGGTCGTTTACTGCAAGCTCAAGCCTGGGCTCCCACCATCACCGACACAGCAGTAGTTGGCAAAGAGTCCTGCGCTCTGGAATAACAAAGCTTTTATAGATTTTACAGCTAAGCAGAAAGTTTATGTATAGTAAGGGATATAATTGGATGACACGTGGTTTAGTATTGGTTTAGGCCAAATTGGTGGGTACCAGTGTAAGGTGGTCTAGGGGATTTCCATATTCATTCTGATATTCATCCCCTAAATATTGTTATTACCTGATCTGCAGTGTGGTCTTATCATTATAACCAGTTTCCTGGGGAATGATGCTCAGTCAGGTCACCGTGACCAGTTCCCTTATAATTTTAGTGAAAATAGAACCTTGGGAAAATACAGCTGAGGCCTGTTTGGTTTTCCCTTGCTACTTTAGCCTGTCATGGCAACAGTTTGGTTCTACATTTCTCCCCTTTCTCTACAACATTAGTCATATCATTGGTTTATTACAATGGAACCAAAGGACTATTAGCTTTACAGAATAAGTTTTTGGGCTTTGAGGTCCTTTTGGTCAAGGTCTGTGGACAGTCCTAAAAAGGATTTTGCTTTGTAGGAGGTAATGTTTCCTAGAGACAGTTTTCTTTTGAGAATGATAAAACAGATCCTCTTTGCCTGCAACCAGCATCTAGAAAACATTTATATCGGGAGATGAAAGCTGTTCTCACTTTTTATATCTATTATTCCAGACTCTGAAAGGGAAAGGGTCTCCCCAGTTGCAGCTGAACCAACCACTTCATCAAAAGAACTGCAAAAGTAAAAGTAAGGAGAAGAAAAACACTATAGTTGAGGCCCAGATTTGGGGTGTTCCTCCCATGAGTTCATGGGCTCAGTTCCTTCGAAGCATAGTAAACATGATTAATCTTGGGACCATACTTTCCTGATGGTTTGTTTCCGTTCTGCTTGACAAATTACATAAAATAAGACCAGAGATACAATTAAGAGTATTGTTAAGGTTAGTAACCCAGCTTCATGTGTGGAAAAGTACTTAAAATAGTTAAGGGAAGATATCCTCTTAACTAAACTGTTCCAAAATTTTATTATTAAAAGTAGGTGGTGCCAGGCGCAGTGGCACATGCCTGTAATCCCAGCACTTGGGAGACTGAGGCAGGAGGATCACGAGTTCAAAGTCAGCCTTAGCAACTTAGCGAGGCCCTAAACAACTCAGTGAGACCCTGTCTCTAAATAAAATACAAAATAGGGCTGGGGATGTGGCTCAGTGGTGGAGTGCCCCTGGGTTCAATCCCCAGTACAAAAAAAAAAAAAAAAAGGAGGTGGTTGGGCATTAGCCATAGCCAGAACCTGAAATTGTATTTTAATGCATCCAAAGAAGCATTATGAAAAGGATCAAGTCCCATTAAATTATTGCATATATTGTGTCATTGAACCTCAATGTCATTGATGTCCCCAGAAAATATAGTTATTTAATGTCATCTGATTTTTGTAAAATATCCTTTTATTGGTATAACCTGTGTTTAGTAGAGATCTCTATATTTCTGTTATTTATGTTCTAGATAATTATACTAGCAAACATAGATTAAGCCTACCTGTGCAGCTTAGGAAGATCTGCAGGCCTTAAACTGACTAAAAATTTCTGACTCTGGCAGTTTCTCTTAATAGTTATCAGGCACATCTAAGAATCTCTGTTTTGTAGCTTTTAATCTTTACTTATTTTAGGGGGTTAACACAAATGTATATCTTAAGTTACATTTAGTTATTGTTTCTTTTTAAATGTCCAAGAATGGCTGTGTTCTGATTTTAACTGTTTTGCTAGGTGTTTAAGATCAAGCTGGTCAAATGGACCTGTTTCTGTCTGTTAAAGAGTCAGCTGAGTTCCCACAGGGTCACTCATGGGGAACTTGAGAGCAGTTTCTTAGCTCCTTTAGTGCCATCTGTTAGGGAGGGTCTCCTTGAAGAGGTGGCCTCACTATGAAGCATCAGGTATGCCTCCTTGTTCCAATGATCCTCCTCTGCAGCAGATGCATTGATTGACGTTTCATCCTCTAGTGGTCTCATTGATCTCCCTGATCAGGAAGTCGTGTGGCCCAGAGTTGCAAGGCTCCTTAGAGAAATTCTCTTGTTCCCTGGATTCAGGTTCACTCTGAGAGCAAGAGCCAAATACTGGTTGGTTTTTTCTCTCCCCACCCCCCTTATTTTAATCTCAATTTCTAAGTTTGATCTTAAACATCCAGCAAGGCAGTTCCACCAGTCATAAAGTAAGAGTACTGGGCTTTAACTTTAATGTTTATGATTTTACAGTTATTTACCTTACCCCTTTTATTTATCTTATCTGTCCTATAGGTGATGGTTTAGAATTTCATATTTAGGTTGTTTATTTTTGAAGTAGTACATCTGCAAAACATTTAATCAGGCAACAGAATTTACAAG
Source organism: Glaucomys volans (assembly GCA_020662805.1). Taxonomy (NCBI): domain Eukaryota; kingdom Metazoa; phylum Chordata; class Mammalia; order Rodentia; family Sciuridae; genus Glaucomys; species Glaucomys volans. The sequence continues at coordinate 76,831 of JAJEJO010001724.1, forward strand.
GAAAATACAAAATGGAATTAACAGTAAAAACATTTCATTTGTGTAATACCTATCCTGAATTTTGGCTGAGCTCTACATTATATTCCCTGTTTGAGATCACAGTAATGTTACAACAACAACAAAAAACAATCTTTTGAATATAACTCTAAGTAAGCTGAAGTTTGGCTTATTTTAGGGCCATTCTGACATGTAGTAAGGTGGAAGGCAGAGCTCTATCTCAGGTGAGGTGGGCTCTTTACAAATCTTAGGTAAAGTGTTTTAGTTTTGAAGCTGATCTTTGCCTCTTCTGCCACGACCAGCATGACCAAACTTTTAGGTCCAGTGAGGGTCAAAGGAGGACTGGAAAATAAAGATTTACAAACACAGACTTGAAGATTAAGCTGGGATCAGATGGAGCTCTGTGTAGCTCCCAAGAAAGTTCACTATCCAAAGTTACTGTAACGATGGCAAGAACTGGAGAAGGGAGCTGGTGAAACATTCTAGTTGTCTAGCAAAAGAATTCCTTTTTGCCCAGGAGCTGTGTGCCTAAGCTCAAGGTCAGAATTGACAGGACTCCTGTACAGAGCCTCCTCATGCAGGGTGCTGCCACAACAGCTAAGCATCTCATGCCCCTGCATAGGAACATTCCCAGGCACCAGGCATGCCACAGTCATGTCATCAGAAACCCTCAATCTCAATCACTGTTGCCCCATTCTGTTATTGCTTTCCGAGATTATATAAATATTAGTTAATATAATATAACATTATATTTAAAATACAAATTAAAAAACGTCTGAGAGAGCTTTTAACTTTCCTTTTGTGTGGAAAAGTGGCAAAATGTCTTCATGTTTTACAAAATTAACCCTTAAACAGATCAGGCTCATCTTTCTTTAAAAGGACATTTTAAATTTTTACCTTAGTGTAAAAAGACACCTTATATCTTATTGATAACAGGTCCTGTTATAAAACATTAAATGATATAAATAAATCTCCAATAAAATTTACTATTCTTATAAGATTAAAGTTACTATTACAGATTAGTTTAGAGAACAGCAGCTTGATAAAAACATTTTTTAAGTTTTCTGTTTAAAAGACTTGTATACCTGGAAAATATTAACACATTTAGGAAATAGTATTAATGATCATCAATTGACTTAGTCAAAGCAAACAGATGTAAGACAGGTCTTTAAACTTTTACATAACCCTTAGACAAGGCTCAGATATAGTTCTCAGATGTATATATATGTCTAGTCACATATATTTTGGGTGTTAACAATATTGTTATAATCTAAATAACAGTTGTTTGTTTACCAAAGTATTTATTTAAGACTTTAGAACAGGAACACACCTTAATTTTTTAAGATTCAGTTTTCCCAAGTAATGAAACCTGAAAAATACAAGAAAATTATCTTGATAGGGGCATATCAATATTTTAGAGTTTGTTTCACATCAGTACATAAAAGTTTACATAAATCTGTGTTAATTATAGCCAACTTAATCCCAAACACAAACTTTGTGAAATTTATTCTTTACTTCCTTAGGCCCTTCTATCACCTACATAGACTCTTTTTTACTTACTCAGAACTTTTTTAACACTTACTTAGATCCTCTTTTACTTACTTAGAACTTTTACTTGCACAAACCTTTACTTGCACAAATACTTACTACAAACCTTTTTTTTTCCTTTTTTTAACAGAAGCCTTATATCTAATTTCCCATTACAAACCTTTTTAAAACTCTCTTCCTTCAAACCTTCTTATATCTTTTTTTACTTTTAAATTTACAATTTAAAACCAATTTTTATAAAATTTTAAACTTAGCCAAATTACTCCACTTTAATAAAATGAAATACTTTGTTATTATAGTACCTTGACTGAAATACAGTTGAAACTTTTGAACCTTTCGTACATAGAATTTCATCAGTTTGCTTACCCATTTATGAAAACACAAATACTGTTTTAGTATATCATCCCATGGAATATGAAGTTAAGAGTACTTGATGTTATAGTAACCATTGGCAACTTTGTAAATTAATCAGATGTCTTTAACAAACAGTCATGATTAATTCCACACATATTAAATCCAATTTACTTATTATTTTTCCTGTAAAAACCAAGATATCAGACAAACATTGAACAGCATTTGTCCTCTCTTCCTTGAAGAAAAGTCCTAGAAACAATGGGCATTAGACATTTTATAATAAACATTAGTTTTACCACCTAGAAAGACCCGTGGGTCTCCTTTGCAATGTCACAGACATTCAAAAAACTGCATAGTTGAATAAAAATGGACTGATCACAAAAACATTAACCTAGGTATTTAGGATCAAGATTATGAGCTCAAAAGAAATATAAAATCCTAGGGAAAAAAAAAAAAAAAAAAACAAGAGTTCTGGAAAAAAATGGCATGGCTGTTAAAGATTTCTATAAAGCAGCATGAAAAAAAGAAAGTCTAAAAATCATCTTTCTGTGTTGCAGCTTAGAAGTGTCATTGGGTCTTTTGGCTCTAATAACATACATTCCAAAGAAGACTTCGGCAAGATCAGGCCAGGAAAGTTGCTGCTTACGGCTTTTTAACCCCTTTCCCCAGTTTACTTGCATGTAGGAATATTTCAGAGGGCTAGTCCACGCCAAAAGTGGGCCACTCCAGTGAACAAAAAGTTAACAATTTCTTTTGCCTTACCTCTACACTAGAATTACCAGCCCTACTCTTAATATCCTGGAAATGCTCAGTCAAAAGAGAAAGAGGAGTTGTCTGAGTCTGTCCCATTTCATCTGTCCAGTAGAAACACCAAAAGAATACAGACACAGTAAAGAGCAACACACAAAGAGCAGTTACCAACGCCTCTGAAAGTAAACGTAGGACATCAACTTCACGTTGTGCTTCAAGAGCAACCCGCCTCCGGTCTGTGCCTGCAGAAACACTAGAGGAATCCAATTCCCTACAAACTTAGGGGCTGCCTGACCCCTCATAGAAGAATCGGGAATGTCTTCCATGACCTCCAGTTGGCGACCCATCAGCAAGTCTGCTTAGGTCCTCTGCCAACTCCGGCATTACCTGGGCTGCTGGCTGCTTGGCCCGCTCAACACAAAACAATTTGCAGACTACCTAGTAACAATCATGAAAACAGGACAAGCATAAAGCTCACCAGCTGGTGTTTGACCTTCCGGTTCAGGGTCCTTCAGGGTCTTGGGGATCCCAGAGGAGCCCCTAAATGTTGTGCCCAATGTCATATCCCCAGAGACCATCAAGGAGCTGAATCCGATGCAAGCACAAGAGGGTCGTTTACTGCAAGCTCAAGTCTGAGCTCCCACCATCACCGACACAGCAGTAGTTGGCAAAGAGCCCTGAACTCTGGGATAACAAAACTTTTATAGATTTTACAGCTAAGCAGAAAGTTTATGTATAGTAAGGGATATGATTGGATGACACTTGGTTTAGTATATTTGTTGTGGCCAGATTGGTGGGAATCAGTGTAGGGTGGTCTAGGGGATTTCCAGATTGATTCTGATTGGTTGCTAAATATTGTTATGACCAGAACTGCAGTGTGGTCTTATTGTTATAACCAGTTTCCTGGGAACAATGCTCAGTCAAGTCACTGTGACCAGTTCCCTTATAATTTTAGTAAAAATAGAACCTTGGGAAAGTACAGCTGAGGCCTATTTGGTTTTCCATTGCTACTTAAGCCTGTCATGGCATCAGTTTGGTTCTACAGTTGGCAGTAATGCAAAATGGTACAGCCACTCTGAGAAATATCTTCTCAAAAGTTAAACATTTAGTTACAATATGACCAAGTGTATTCATCAGTTCTGCACCACCATGATCAAAACACCTGACAAGAACAACTTAAAGGGGAAATTACCTATTTTGGCTCACAATTTCACAGAATTCAGTCCATGGTTGGCCACCTCCAAGGCAGAAAGAATACCTGCTCAGCACATGCAGCCAAGAAGCAGAGAGAAAGGAGCAGGAGAGAAAATAAACCCTCTGAGAACATACCCATTGACCTACTTCCTCCAACTAAGACACACATATCAGTAGCCTATTTGATTATCAATGGATTAATCCACCAATGATATCATGCCATCATGATCCATGCACTTCTCAAAAGCCTAACTTCTGAGCATATGAGGTAGGGTGGCAAGAGACGTTATACCAGATCCAAACCATAATATTCCACCCCCACACACAAAGACTTATACCCATTTCACAATGCAAAATTCATTAAGTCCATCTCTAAGAGTATTCATAGTCTTAACAGGTCCAGAATTATTCAAACGTTCATGTGCAAAGTCTCCTCTGGGCCTCAAAACAAACTCTTAATTGTGAGTGAGCCTATGTAATAATATAAAAATGATTCACATTCTTCCAAAATACAATGACATAGAGTAAACATTCACATTCCAAAAGGAAGGGATATAGGCACAGAAAGAAGGAATGGGACCAAATCAAGACCAAAGTCCAACTGGGCAAATATTAGGTCCTGTAGCTCCACATCTGGCCCAAAAGGCTTAGGAAGCCATGCCCCTGTAGTCTTACTGGTTGCAGCCCACTCAGACTCTCCCTTAGGCTGGCTCTGTTTGAAACCCACAGCTTTCCTTATCAAGCCTTCCATGTGCGTGGCATCGCTTAATTCCTAGGGTCTTCACTGAAGCTTTGACTTCACTCTCGTAGCTTTATGCCTCACCCTCTTGGGCACCACCCACAGGGATTCCCACCCTACTAAATATTGACTGCCCTCCTAGACCTTCCTTTGAAACCTCAGAGGAATCCTCCATGACCCCTCAACTCTAGCATTCTGCATTCCAGCACAACCTGCACCAAGTAGACAACACCAATGTTTGCTTCCATCTTGAGCAGTAGCCAGGTCTACTTGGACCACAGCAGCAGTGATCTCAAATGCCTGGGTGGCTGCAGAACACAGCAAAACAAACCCTGGTGAAACAACTTTATAAGTTACCCCATTTCTTTTCTTAAAACAAAGTCTTTCAAAAAAGTTTGTCATTTTGCATCCCTAAGCCTGCCAAAAGTGAGATCTGGCTAATTCCTGAAATGCCCTAATGGCATCTTTCCCATAGTCTCTGTGCAAAGTACTTGATTTATCTTTAATGGCACTAATCTCAGCAAGCACACCTTCCTTGACCCCAATTTTACATGCACTTTTCTTGCCAAACTGCAAGTTTTTAAAATCTTTCCCCTCTGTTTTCTGCTCCTGGTTATCAAAGTAAGCCCAGCTAAAAGCTTCTAGCAATACCCATGGCCACTGCCCAAATGCCATGCTGCCTTGAAATTTCATCCACCAGATTAATTGATTAATCAATTAGCTTTAAATCCAGCCTCACAGAAAGTTTCAGGACATGGAAAAATACAGACAGGTTCTTTGTTGAAATATAACGTGACTGACCTCTTGTTCAATTCTCAATAGAGTCCTCATTCCCATCTGAAACCTCATGAGCACAGTCTTTATTGCCCTCATTCCTATCAGAATTATGTTCTTCTGAGCTTCTAGCAGAATCACTAAGCCCTTTTCCAAAAGTCTTGAACTTTGCCAGACTGCATCTCCAAACCCATCCAAACTCCTCCTGCAAACCAGTCCCAAAGGCTTCTGAACCATGTGATCAAGTGCAATCACAGCACTGACACCACTTTTTGGTACCAATTTCTATATTAGGCAGCTTTGCATCACTGTGATCAAAATATCTTATAAGAACAACTTAGAGTAGATTTATTTTGACTCACAGCTTCACAGGATTCAGTCCATGGTCACCTAGCTGCAAGGCAGAAACATCATGGCAGAAAGGTGTGGTAGAGGAAAACTGTTCAGCATGTGACAGCCAGAAAGAACAGAGAGAGAAATGGGCCAAAGATAAACCCTTCCAGGACATGTTTCCAGTGACCTATTTCCTCGAACTACGTCCCATTTCCCCATAGTTCATTCAGACATGAATGGACTAATCTACTGATGAGGTTAAACCCCTCAAGATTCACTCACTTCTGAAAAATCTCTGAATACACAAGACTTTGGGGAGCATTTCAGATCCAAACCATAACACTCAACAATCCCAAAATTGAGTATAAACCCCAGAGAACTTAAAATTCTTGTTCACACAAAAACCATAAGTGAGCATTTGAAGCAGCTTACTCAACCAATAAATAACTCAAAAGCATAATTCTTGCTCCAATAGGACTTTTAGAACATAGGAGATAGCCAATAAAGTAGGTAGAAAACATTAAATATTATTTTAAACAATGAAGAGAACAATAAAAAAGGAGACAAAAGTTGTAGAGGTGCAGTTATAAGTAGGAAATTGGTGGTAGATGGATAAGGGCAAAACCTGAGCAAAGATTTCTCCTCAACAAAGGGAGGTATTGAATCCTGTGAATATCTGCAATAAGAGGCATCAAATGCCTATTGCAGGCTAAGAGCAGCCATTATGGCTAAATTAGACAGAGTAAAAATGGACAGCAAGTGAGTGATGGAGCTGATCAAATAATGAAAATGTCTTTATCCTGGTGGATTTAGAGCAGAGAAGTGACAATTCAACAGCTTCATTGTCTGTTGACAAAGCATATTTTGAGAACACAACAAAGAATGGAAGCAGAAGCCAATTGTGAGATGTTGTAATAAAGTAGGGAAGAGACAAGTGAATGGCACCATGTGGTTGTGCGCCTCAAAAACAACAGGATTTGCTAAACACTGGATCAAAGACAGACAGGAATGCAACCACCATATGACCCAGTTGTCTCATGTTTCCATATTTATCCAAAAGATCTAAAATCAGCATACTATGGTGATACATGCATATCAATGTTTATAGTGGCATAATTCCTAATAGCCAAGTTATGGAACTGTACACAGACAAATGAATAAAGAAAATGTGGTATATATACACAATGGAATTTTTTTCAGCCATAAAGAAGAGTGAAATTATGTCATTTGTTGGTAAATGGTTGGAAGTAGAAAACATAAACCAGACTCAGAAAATAAACGGTCAAATGTTTCTTCTCATATGTGGAAGATAGAGAAAAATAAGAAACAACAAAAAGAGGAAGGAACCCAAAAATAGAAGAGAGCAATAGGGGAGGCAAAGGGGAAAAACTGGGGAATAAAGTTGACTGAATTATGTGCATGTATGAATATATCAGAATGCATTCCAATTTTACATATAACTATCATGTGCCAATTAAAATATAAATAAATAAAAGGGAGGAAGCTCAATAGAGAAGAGTAGGGGGATCAGGAAGGAGAAGAGGAGAGAAGGGCATTGTACTAGAAATTGAAATAGAAAAAAATTATGTGATATACATTTACAAACCCCACTATTATGTATAACTATAATGTACTAAAAAATTTTAAAAATAAAAACTGAAGGCTACAATTACAAAAGAAAAATACTGGACAAGGGGGGTAAGGAAGTATGAGGAGATAAGATGTCTCTGGGATTTGAAGACCGAGTAACCAGAATGATTGCCATTACTCAAATGGGTAAGTCACCTGAAGGAGGTGATTTACAAGTGAAGATGAGAATTTCCATTTGGAGACATGAAAATGTACATAACAGGTGACAGGTGAGGTAGGAAGAATTCACCTTTAATGGCACACATCTATAATCCCCTCCACTTGTGTGTGGTTAGAATCTTTTTTTTTAATTTATTTAATTTTGATTCATTGTACACAAATGGAATACAGTTTCTCTGGTTGTACACAAAGTAGACTCACACCATCTGTGCATTTCATACATGTACACAGGGCAATGATGTCTGTCTCATTCTGTTATTATTCTTACCCCCCCACCCCGACCCCACCCCTCCCTTCCCTCCATGCTGTCTATCCTTCCTCCAATCTTGCCTCTCTTCCACCCCACATTATGCGTCCTCATTCACTGATCAGAGAGATCATTCAGCCTTTGGATTTTTGGGATTGGCTAATCTCACTTAGCATAACAGAATCTTTAATTTACTTTTAATTTATAGTAGAATATGACAGAGATGATGGTGTATCACTCCCTTGAGTATGTGATATTATGTACCAAAATAAAAGAATTTCTCAGTTTCAATTAGGTTAATCAAAGGGAGGTTACCTTGGATGGACATGTCCAAGTGAGAACTTCCAAGAGGGTCCAGCAGTCAGAGAAGAAATTCCAGAGACAACCAACTGTTACCTGGATAAAACAAAAGTGCTAAAATGTGGAGAGGTCTGGATTTAGCCAACAGACAATGAACTTAAAAGAAAACTCTGAACCTTAGAAGAGAACCATAGCCACAGCCAACCCTTCATCTTCTGCCTTGTAAGACTCTCAGCTGATGCCCCAGCTAAGCCAGACTCTGACTCCTGACCCATGAGAACTCTAAGACTATAAATATCTTCTTTTAACCCTATAAATGCACCTAAATTATTTATGCAGGACTAGAACAATTAAGACATTAACAACTAGATATATCAGTCTGGCATTAAGAGGTTCTACTGAAGATGTAAATCTGGAAATCATCAATACAGCTCACATTTGTGCTAGTAAGTGTCCTTTTGCCCACACCCACTAATCTCCCTTCTCTTTCTTTCTCTGTACCCAGGAGGCTGCCTCTTCTTACTACATATGTGAGCTTCTTTGGGCCAGCCAATGGGAGGAAACAAGAGGTGAGAAAGCAGGCCTCTGGTCAAATTATAACTTCCCTTACTCCCTCCAACTGCTGGTACTACAGCACTTTAGATACATATAATACTGGCCCCTGCCAAACCATCAAAGCCCCCTTGATGAGGCTCCAACCTCTTAACCATCATTGTCCATCCTGAGGATGGACCTTGGAAGGAGCATGTTATGGTTTGAACATGAGGTGTCCCCCAAAAGCTCATGTCTGAGACAATGCAAGAAGGTTCAGAGGAGAAATTATTAGGTTGTAGGAGTCTCAACCCAATCAGTGAATTAATTCCATGATAGGGATTAATTGAGTGGTACCTGAAGTAGTAGGGTGTGGCTGGGGGAGGTGGGATTTTGAGCATGGCTTTTGGGTATACATTTGTATCTGCTGAGTGGAGTCTCTCTCTCCCTCCCTCTCCCTCTCCCTCTCTCTCTGCCTCCTCTCTCCCTCTCTCTCCCTCTCTCTCCCTCCCTCCCTCCCTCTCTCTCTCTCTCTCTTTCCTTCCTGATGATGTGAGCTGCTTCCCTCTGCCACAATCTTTCACCATGATGTTCAGTTTCACCTTCAGCCCTGAGGAATGGAGCCACTGTTCTATGGACTAGGACCTCTAAAGCCATGAGCCCTCAAATAAACTTTTCCTTCTTTACAGTTGTGCTGGTCAGATTATTTAGTCACAGTAGTGAAAAAGCTGACTAAAACAGAACAGTAATAGTTTACCTAGAGTAATAGCAGCAAAGACAGTGCATAGCTGAAGATGCTAGCAGGTGGTAAGTGCAGAGATGGAGTTATGAGGAATTGATCTTCCCATTGTGTCTATTCTTAGTAAAGGTAACTGAATGAAGTGAGGATCACAGAGAAGATATCAGAGGTTTAAGGACAGAGGAAGTCATGGAATAGTCATCTAGGAGAAAAAGACAAGAATGAACTACAGAAACACACCAAAGTTTCCAGGAACATTAAGGATTCATGTGAGGCTGTTGGGCATTTCTAAAGTTATAATCCTCAAAACATTAACTCTTATCCAACTAGTTCAGCTATGAGGTGCAGACACAAGTAAGCACAGAGTTATTGAGAGTCAAGAGTTGTCCAGGTATAGCAGACACTGCTAGTGACCTATCCAGATCTCATGAGACTCCTTTTCCTTTCATCAATTTAGTTTGATAATCCATCCACTAGCTGGAAAGGGTTCCACACTTAGAGCTCACATTTGCAATCGTCTCCAGAGGATTATCATTGAGTAAATACAGCCACTTTACCTGTGAGGTCTAACTGAAGGGGAAGTTTGAAAAATTGTTTTAATGTTTTTGTTTCTTGGCATTCAATGGAACAGACTTCATGTTACAGAGTCCTTGTTACAGCCCATGTTATTCAAGATCAAGATGGTACTTGACTTTACCTGAAACCATTTTCATGATTAGCTCTGCCTCTTCTCTATTCTGCTTCCCTCACTTCCTGACAGGTTTCTCTTGAGAACCTTTCATTGTACAATATTTATCTGAGGCTCTGATCTTCCATGTTTAATTTAATAACTATTATAGACACTGGTAGTCTCTCCAATATGCAGTTATCCTCTCATTCTGGACATGTAGCAGGATTGAACTTCTGTGATTCTTTCTCTTATTGTGGAAGATATGACTAGTGCTGACTGATTCATTTCCCAAAACGGAAATGATCAGAGTTATTTTGGGGTCATGGTGTTTAATTTCCTCTATGACACTCTCTAGCAACAGTGGATTCCAAACCTTGTGTCGAGATGAAGGGGCCTCAGGATGGAAGCTGTCTGTATGGCTGAGTGGTGGACGTGGACAGCTGTCCAGACATGTTGTGGACTTTGCAATTGACTTACACTGCATTAAGTCACTCAGATTTTGATCTCATTTATGGTCATAGAGTAACCTATTCTAGCTAACACAGTGAATTGTATGACTTACAATCTAAAAAGAATCATTACAATTTCATACAATCTAATCAATAAGATATATTCAGAAATTTTATGTTAAAATTTCAGAAGCAGTCACATTAAATTGCCTTTGTAATGAATAATCCTTCTATGATTAGGTTAGAATCAAGTTATATTTTTTTGTTCAGTGAAGAGATATTGGTTTGTAATGGATAGTTAACTGAATCACAGACTTCTAATGTTAGGAGGCACCTTAAAATTTCATTTCACACAGCCCACAAGTTCCTGTAGAGATATACCTAAACCATCCATCAAATATGACTTGTCTAAATCAATGGCTTTCAAACACTCAATAGGCTGAATACCAAGAGAACTTTCAAAAAAAGAAATCCTTAAGTTACAATTCTGGAGTTTTGGTTAAGAAAGCTTAGGGTAGGACCTAGGAAATGGCAATTTTAAATCTGTTGCATGATTTCAATCACAGTGAGATCTTGGAGTCACTGGTCCAGAGGATGACATTCATGCTGTGGTTATCATTACTTCAATGAAGTCTCATTTAACATGGTGTCCACATTGAAATTGAAATCACCTTTGTAATTTCAGGCCAGGTTCTCTAGAAGGAGACTCTGAGATGGGACTGGTATGCATGTGATTTATTAAGAAATGCTTTCAGAAGAAACTTGCAAGGGAATGAGAAAAGGGAATAGATAAAGAACCTGAGCAACAATAAGCTTTCATCAAGGTCTAGCCTCAGCATGATCTTGCAAGGGGCTCCTGCATTGGGGAGCTGGGCTCCTGTGCACACCACTCAGTCTTCAGTCACTGGCTCTAGGCAGCCTAGGTATGTAAACCATGAAGTGGCTCCAATCACCTAAGGACAATTCATTGGCAGAGTTGCAAATGTGAACTGTAAGCACTGTAAGCAGGAATGCAGTTGGTAACTGGGGAATAAGTTTGCCTCCAGGAAAAGGGCTCCCAATGCACCACAGGATCTGCTATCGTCCACTTCTTGCACCACTCAGCCCACTTGCTTTCTATGTTGAATTCTCTTCATCTTGTTGCAGTTTCTTTGGGATTCTAGATGGCCACAGTTTGTAGGGAAAATTACTAGAGAAGGATTTTAGGTGAGTTAAAGCCCCCACCCTCAATTCTGTAACTAGTTCTAAAGTTGCAGTTGACACCCTCTCTCTTCTCTACTGCTCTTTACAGATTCCCTCCACTCTAGCTAGTGTTTCTGCTGCTCTAAGGGACTTGCCTGGTAGCATGACTAGACCCTCATCCTTTAGGCCTTGAACTTCTTTCTATTATGTCCTTGTCAGGCCATAGTAGTTATATTTTGCCCAATTACAGAACAAATTGGAATGGGAGTAAGAAGAAACACCCAGGGGCAAGTACATTCCTCCTTGCCCCCAATGTCACAGCAACCCCACTCTCTCATGATAAGAGTCGATTGCTCCTGGAAGCATGGTGATGCCTCTCTTTGACTGGTGGACTACTGGCATGAAAAGAACATGGGAGGAAGTCCCCATTTCAAATCAGGGGGACCTGTTTTTCACCCTCGTGTAAGCATGCTTCTTTGAGAACCAGGACCTCTAGACACCCATAGCCCAGAGTTGCAGGTGTGGGAAGTCCAAATTCCTTGAGTGAGCTCCTGGAAGTGATGGTGTTATAGTTTAGATATGAGACATCACCCAGAAGCTCTTTTGTGAGACAGTGCAAGAAGTTTTAGAGGTAAGATGATTGGGTTGTGAGAGTCTTGGCCTAATCAGTACATAAATCCACTTTAATGGATTAACTAGGTGGTAACCATAGGCAGGTCAGATGTGGCTGGAGGAGGTAGGTCCCTGGGGGTGCGCTATTGGGGTCTATATTGTGTCACTGGTAAGCAGAGCTTGTTTTCTCTCTTATTCCTGATTGCTGTGCCTTGAGCTGCGTTCCTCTACCATATTCTTCTGCCATGATGTTCTGCCTCACTCAGGACCACAGCTAGGGATCAATCATGGACAAAACCTCTGAAACTGTGAGCCCCAAATAAACTTTTCATCCTCCACATTGTTCTTGTTGGGTCTTTTGGTTACAGTAATGAAAAAATTCACTAAAATGAGAATGTAGATACAAATGACAATGGAAAACTGAATGAAATCTTTGGTGTTGGGTTGGAGTTGGGATTAAAGGTATAAATTAATGGTTTTCAATACATCCATGTTTGTCTGCATAATATATATATACATAAATATATTACACTTCTATAAATTTATACAGATATACTTAAACACATGCACACAATGTGTATGCACACAGAGGCACACATTTGTATAAACATAAAATAACTCTAAAGTTTGAGGGAGCCTAGAAGCAGCAATACTTCAATAGATTTTAATTTCAAAATACCATTCTCCATTTAAAGAAAGTAATGCTAGTTGAAAAAAATCACTGATTCCAGCACAAAGGAAGAAAAGAACCATATGATACTGGAAAAGTCATATTATTATGGAAAATGATAAAAGGCTCAGAGAATGATTGGGACATACAAAAACCAACATAGAAATCAGCTTAAAGGGACTTCACTGGGAAAATTAAGGATGATTTGAGAAACAAAATGTTGATAATTCCAGATAATAACTCAATGAATGATAGGAATCAATGATTCAGCAGTGATACTAATTTATAAATGAACAAAATAAATGAAGAGAAGGGAAAGTAATTCCTTACAATAGGATGCCTACTGAAAATTAATCTCACCAGGAAATCAATGGTTGACAGCCTTTAGAGTAATAATTCACACAAGAAAAATTAATGGATGTTAAAACTTCAAATGGGCTGAGGAATGGAACTTAGTATTTATTTCAAAATATTTTCCCACAAAATTCTTATTATTTACAAAGTGGGGAAGAGGCAGGTAACAATACTGGGGAAACATGACACACACCACATTGACCAATACCACCAATCTGGGGGAAATTTCACATCACACAGTATGCAGCGAGAGCACAGCATCACTTCTGGAGGACTCCAGCCAAAAAGGTATAACCTAAGTCTAGTCATGAGGAAATATTATTAAAAAAATTAAAATGAGGGTCATGCTGCAAAATTACTGGCCTATAATCTTCCAAAAGATCTAAGAGTCATATAAGTGAAGGAAAGACTGAGGAGCTCTTGCAGATTGAAGGACATCACACAGACAGAACAAGTGAATGCAGCATATGAATCAACTAGAACCTTTTGCTGTGAAGCATATTTTTTAAGCATATTCTTGATAAAATTTTCATGAGATTTCTGAGAAAATATATGCAAAATTTCTTTGCACTATTCTTGCAACGTTTCTGTAGCTTCAAAACTGTTTGAAAATAAAAGGCAAAAAACCCCTGCATTTTAATTTCCAAAGAAAGACATAATGAGTTATCTTGAAGAAGGGACCCTGAAGTACTACAAAAAGTATGTATACTAGTCATTCTTCCAGTCCTTGCCCAAAGGGACCTACTGTCAGTATTCAGCTAACACTAGTGCCAATATTTCAGCAAAAGGGAATATCTACATCTATATTGAGGGCTCTTATTCATAGTCTGAGCTGGCACAGAAACCCAGGAACCCAAAACTTCATTATGGTCCCCCGTGGTACATGGGAATCAAGTAGCAGACAGAATCCTAGGCCAGGTTAAAAATTCTTGACAAACCTGAATATCATTAATTGAAATTAATGAAACTTAGAATCACTGGTTAGAAAAGAATATTAAAGGTTGTTTCCATCAATAAAAAGTAATCTCCTAAAGCAAGGACTTTGCTTTGCTTATAACTGTACGTGCTGTCACTTATGACAGGTTTTGGAACATTGTGGCTACTCAGCAAACACTTGTCATTTGAAGAAGTGAGTGCAACCTACCCCTGCAATCTCTGGAATTCTAAAAAAGGACTCATACAACCTCTGCTTCATATCTCTAGCACTGAAAGTTGACTGCCTCCTGAGACCACCTAGTCCACTGTTTCACTGAGAGATATGTGTACCTAGAGTAGGTCAGTATTGAACTCAATGTACCCTCTACTCCAACTGCTAAGTCAAGAAGTGAGGGGTAGTAAGAATAATAACAGAATGAGACAAACATACCTGTACCCTATGTACAGGTATGATTACACAAATGGTGTGACTCTACTTTGTATACAACCAGAGAAACAACAGCTGTACTCCATTTGTGTACAATGAATCAAAATAATTTAAAAAAAAGAAGTGAGGGGTAGAAAGATTGACAAGACAAATAAGCAAAGTCAACTCTGTGAAAGAAAATATAAGTTTCAGTGAAAATTGCATTACAATTTGCAAAGTATATTTTTGCAGGACATTTATTCCTATTTTTATCCTATCTTGTGGGTTAGAAAGTGACAGGATTTTTCAAATACAATATTTGCCAATGGCAGAAAATATCTACAATTTTTACATAGGTCATCAGCCGGTACACATGGTACTCAAATGGTCAAATCCCTGCTGCTGGGAACCTGCAGAATCTGAGGGTGATGCTGAACTTGAATAAACAACTAGTGATATTTAGGTCCTGTCATTAGCCCTTTCTAGAACAAAGGAACTATTCTAAAATGGAAATTACCAAGCACTGCCCATACTTGAGGTGTACCTAATATCTGCATATAGAAACCCCTACTTTACCACTTAGTAGACAGCCAAAGGAGACCCAGGGGAAAAACCAAACACCTGTATGTGAAGGGATCCCAAAGTCTTATTGATCTGGAATCAGTCAGACAGGAGTTACCTTCCTTTGATATAAATTAATTCTACTGTCATGTACAACTAATTAGAATAATAATAATGTAATATTATAAAAATAATTTACCTTTCTGTGCTTCCTTATTCTCTAAATCTCTGGAAGTCTTCTTTTTTAACTCAATGCTTCATTCTTTTTTTAATTTTTTTATTCTTTTTAGTTATACATGACAGTAGACTGTATTTTGACATGCCATACATACATGGAGTATAACTTCCCATTCTTGTGGTTGTACATGACATGGAGTTACACTAGCTGTGTATTCACATGTGAACATAGAAAATTAAATCTGATTCATTCTACTGCCTTTCCTATTCCCATCCCACCTCCCTCCCCCCATTCCCCTGTCCAATCTGGTGAACCTCCACTCCACCACCACCACTCCTCACCTATTGTAAATTAGCATTCCAATGTCAGAGAAAACATTTGGCCTTTGGTTTTGGGGGGCTGGCTTATTTCACTTAGCATGATAGCCTCCAGTTCCATCCATTTACCAGCAAATGTCTGGCAGGCTCCTTGTAAAATGTTACGACCCGAGAGGAACTGCGAGAACATCGAGCCATTTCTCTGTTCTTCTCTTTGAAAGGAATCTAAGGCTTAGAAAAATACAGATCATTTGCCCAAAATCAAATGAGCATATAGTTGCAGAGCCTGAATTAAAACCCAGGATGGATTTCACTGAGTGTTTAATTGTGTGGGGGGTGCCCTTTCAAAATAATCTTTTGGATTCAGGACAACCTAAATTCTATTGGTGACTAAGACCCATCTTTGTAGGGGGAGTTTTTGATTATAATATATTGCCCCAAAGAGAAAAGAAAAGGAAGGAAAGAAGAAAAGTAAAGAGGGAGGGGCAGAGGGAAAAATAAATGAATATTCTATGGCTGGTCTCCAGGCAGCTCTGTGGCTGCTCTGTCTTCCTAGCAACTACAGCTATGCAGCACTGTTTAAAGTACTCATTTGGTTAAAAATCAAAGATGAAGGATAAACTCCCAAAACAAAAGGAATTTTCTTCCTAGGGTTGAAATAAATCATAATTCAAGAACAAAAGAGTCAAAGGTCAGGAATCCCTCAAAACCATATGTAAAACAGTTAAGCATTATCAATAGCACGACTCATTTCTGAAGTGCAGACTCAGGGAGCCTGAGAGCCATAACTATAAAGGCCCTTGAACTCGACTTATTTAAACACTTCATTTTGCAACTGAGGAATGTGTGGTTGGCGGGGTGGGTAGAACCACATCTCAAAAGCTTGCCGAAACCAGGAAATGAAGCAAGCTGGGTCAGGTAGATAGTTTAGATACATTAAAGGAAATAGTGATTTACCCCTTCAAGAAAAACACAGAGCAAACATACAGATAAATGTCAACTAACCCCGGGCCCCAGGCCTCAGTAATGAGGAAAAGCCTGAACACTGTGGCAGACTGGACACATCCTGCCTCAAGGGGCCAACTGCTGCCCAGCTTCCTGGCTCATTGCCATACAGGGATACGAGCTTGACAATGCCAGATCTTCTGCTGCTTTTTAGAATATAGATTGTGCTTGGAATGCCCCAATTTTTTTTAAGGATGACACCTAATTTGAATTAATCGTAGACGAAACAGAACCCTCTGGAGCCTGATTCAGCCTCAGGTTTTGGATTTGTGCCCTCCAGCCAAGGGGAAGTGGGTAGGAAGGAAGGGGCCCCAAAAGCCCTGGGCTTCAGTTTCAGTTCCACAGTCCATTTGTTTTGTGAGGGTTCCAGAAGCCACTTTCTATACACTATAAATAGAGCTGCAACCTGTGTTCAGCACTTGAATCAAAAGATCCAGGAGACTGGGGGAGGATAATGGGGGCTGTGGTTTTCCTCTGTATCCAGCAGAGGTCACCCAGGACTGCAGGAACTGGGAGAAGACCTAATGGATCTATTTGGTCTCAACACCCAGAGGTTCCTGCCTCTTCCTCTAGGATCCTCCTGCCCTGTGGAGTCCTGGGAAGTCTGGCTGACTGGGCCTTTTCAGAGGCAGGAAAGGCTTTGTGGGCTCTGGAATCTGTTCTCTTTTGTCCACCACCCCAACTCCTGTTCTCTATGTTTACTGGGTTTTTCGTCCTTGTGGTTTCCAGAGTTTGTCTGTTCTGCTTTAATAAGACACATATGTCATTGGCCATTTCCATATCACTGAGGATAAAGGTTTCATCCTCCAAGCTCTTTCCCTGTGTAGGGGCCACACCCTCTGGCAGGGGAGCAGCTGGGCTGGTGAAGGGTGAGGCTTCTGATGCAGACCAGTGGATTAAATCCAGACTCTGCCACTTTTTGGAGTAAGACCTGAAGCAAATTACTCAACCTCATTGGTCTGTTTCCTCATAAGTAAGATGAGAATAATAATAATAGCACTTGCTTCACACGGCTAATTAGGATTAAAAGAAGCTCAAGTTAATCATTTAATCACCAGATACTGCTTAACCACTTGTGAGTTTATCCTTGTTTCCTGTGGAAAGCAGATGAGCACCCATAGGTCACTGGTTGATCCTGCAGAGTTGGCAAAAGGCAAGCCTGGGAAATATTCCTTGCCAAAGGTGAGGATGCGATCAGCTTTGACTCTCAGCTCTGATGCTAACAGTTATCAGATGTCCGAGGACAATGGGTTTCCTGGGTACAGCAAAAAGTTCCTAGTACTACAACAGTAGGATATTTCTAGCTCTGTAACTTTTAATGCACATAGAAGCCTCTGACAGCTCACAAGCCTTAAGCAATTTACAATGTCCTTATAGTTTGATTTCCTGATTATAAGACCCTATACAATAAGCTTGTAGAGCTAGTTCTGGATCTCTGCTCCTCCATTAGAGTGCAGTGTCCCACCTGGCCCCAGCTTTTTGTGAAAATATCTCTATGTCTTCTCTGTCTTTCTGTTTTTCTTCATCTCCAGTCACCCCTACCCAAGAATCCTTTGTTGATGTTGTGTGGGTCACTGCAGTTTCCCACCTGAAATCGGCATCAACATCTCTACTGACACCGAAGTTCTTCATAAAGTGGAAAAGAGCACTTTATTTAAAATTTCTCCTAGAGAATTCTCCCAGGTAATCAGCATAGATGCCAGATCATGGGCCCACTGACCCTCATCATTGCCCTGGTGTGACACTAGAGACAGCAACTTTCACAATACACTGAAAGTGAGTAAAGTGAGCATGAATATACAGGCAAGGCTTTATCTGAGGTTTTGCTCAGTACAAAGGAGGCACAACACCTACCAAGACTGTCTGGCTGCTTCACTCCAAGGAGAAAGGTGCCTCCAATGGCATCAATAAGGCAAGCAGGGGCTCAGTCTCTTGATGTCATCACTTGTAGAGGTGAGATTTTAGTTTCACCTATGCTCTTCTCCATTATGCCTCTTCATGTGATGCAGGTCTCATTGCCATTTTAAGTGTCTACCTTGAGATGTGCATTTTACTATGTTTTAATAAGGTAAAGGTTACTGCAGGTTACTTTAGTGATTGTTCTATTCATGTGTTTGCCCCTCACCACCTACAATTTGCCTCATCATCTGGGAGGGTCCCTAATTATTTTCAGAACAGGGCAGACTACTGTCCTATCTCAGTGGGTTTCATTTGGTGAAATTGTTTTCTGTGACTCTGGTTTCATGGTATTCCTCCAGACCACATAATCTCAGTAGGATGAGTAAGCTTCTCATCCTCCTGCATCCTAGTGCTTTATCTTTATTGTATAGCCTTGAAGACAGGTCCACTTTTTAATTCCTAATTTTCTGGTATGCCTTTTAACCCCTTAAATCCGAAAACTAGCTTAGCTGTCTCATTTTCCCCCTGAGAGATTTTATTTCTTAATCCTAAGGGTCCTGCTTTTTCATTGGCATCCCTGATTATCTCAGCTCAACTGGCAGGAAATGGTATTTTGCTGTGGCTCCCAGGCTTCTGCCTGTGCAGGAACACCATCTCGGTCTACATCCTCAAACCCTGGTCAGGTCAACTTGCTCCTCCTCTGCATCCTGATTAGAGATATCTGGAGGAAACTCTTCAACTTCTTCCATCCCATCTCCATCTCCATCTCCCTCCCCTACCTTCTACATCACTATAATAAACTTTCCCTACATCACAAGTATGAGCATGCTCAGTGCCTTTGGCACAAATCTCTGCCTGGATATCCTGTGGCACATCTGGTACAGCTTCTGCCACCCAAGACACCCGTCAACTGATATGCCCTGCTTTGGGCCCCTTCCCTGCTGCTGAACATCTTGCAAGGGAACTACAGTGGCTTTCTATTTGGGAACCGTTATTAATTATTACTGTTATTTTAGTGGTGCTGGGGATTGAACCCAGGACCTTGTGTTTGCAAGGCAAGCACTCTACCAACTAAGCTATATCCCCAGCCCTGGGAACTGTTATTTAATCTGGTGTCAAGCACTTCCTTTCTTGATCAACATGTGGCTTATATTCTTTCAAGTCCTTTTAAAATTATAAATATTAAATATTATTAATTAAATGAATGAATGGGTTTCACTGTGACATTTCCATACATGCATATATAGTGTTTTAATTATATCCACCCTCTCTTCTCCTCCTTTCTCTTCCCCTTCCTACTGGATTCCCTTCCCCTTCTTTAATACTTCTTCTTCCTCCTAGACTTTCATGTCATTTGTTTTTTAAGTTTCCACATAAGACAGAAAACATGCAACACTTTTCTTTCTGTCTGGCTAATTTCATTTAACATAATGTCCTCCAGTCTCACCCATTTTCCTTCAAACAAGAAGATTCTGTTCTTCTTTGTGACTGAATAATAGTCCATTCTTAGACTAGACTGATTCCCTAGCTTGAATATTATGAACAGTGGCACAATAAAGATAGATATGTAGTTATCTCTTTTGTACAGTGACTTCATTTCCTTCTAGTACATCCCTAGGAGTGGCATAAGTTCTATTTTCAGTTTTATGAGGAATCTCCATGCTGCTTTCTGTAGTTATTATATTAGTTTACAACCAGCAGTGTATAAGGGTTCCTTTTTCTCCATATCCTCACCAACATTTGTTACTTTTTTGTAGTCTATTTTTTTATAATGAGCACTGCAGCTGGGGTGTGGTGGCATCTCAAGTCGGTTTTGCTTTGCATTTCTCTGATACCTAAAGATGTTGAGCTATATTCATTGGTTATTTTTACTTCTTCTTTTGAGAAGTATCTGTTCAAATCATTTGCTCATTTTTTAATTGGATTACTTGTTCTTTTGATGTTGTTGCTTAACTGGGCTTTACTTAGTGCTAAGCTGGAGAAACATCATGCAGTAGTTATAGAAGGTTACAAGTTGAGTAGAAGGTTAGGGGGTTGAGTGGGATAAGAGCATAGTATAGAACTGCAATACTTTGTTTTATTTTTTTACAACATCTGGACATCCTAAAAGGAGGAGTCAAGAGAAACAAAAAGAAAATTTCAAATATGAAGAAACAAACAAACAAACAAAATGAAAGAAAGGAAAGGTAGAAGGCCTGAGAAAAACCATAAATTTGTTCTTCTAAAGAAAAAAAAAATGGTGGGCCCAAGAGCTCCCTTGATCTCCAGATGAACCGGCCATTGGTAAGAAGGAATGGAGGAGGAATGTGAAAGCAAGTCTTCCCAAAGGTGCAAATAAATCATAAAAAATATGATATATTTAAAAATGTGTTCTTAAGTAATTCAGTGTTTTTTCTGATTCTGAGTGTTTTCAAGCAATGCCTTTAACTGCTCTAAAGTCATTTACCAAAGATAAATATCATGCTTTCATTTAGTAGTTTCCTTGCTTTTCCCTCTATCGTTACAATTAAAAGTCCTACAAAATATGCAAATTCATTTACAGAAAAACAAAGCCAAAATCATCTAAACATCCCTGTTTTCAAAACTCCTTGTAAACAGTTTCAGACATTCATTTTTTTTCTTTTTCTTTTTTCTTTATTTTATTTTATTTTATTTTTAATTTATTTAATTTTGATTCATTGAACACAAATGGAGTACGGCTATTGTTTCTCTGGTTGTACACAAAGTAGAGTCACACCATATGTGCATTCATACATGTACACAGGGCAATGATGTCTGTCATATTCTGTTACTATTCTTACCCCCCACACTCCAACCCCACCCCTCCCTTCCCTCTATGCTATCTATCCTTCCTCCATTCTTGCCACCCTTCCACCCTTCATTATGCATCATCATTCACTTATCAGAGAGACCATTCAGCCTTTGGATTTGGGGGATTGGCTAATCTCACTTAGCATGACAGTCTCCAACATCATCCATTTACCTGCAAATGCCATTATTTTATTCTTCTTTATGGCTGAGTAATATTCCATTGTGTATATACCAGTTTCTTTATCCATTCATCTATTGAAGGGCATCTAGGTTGGTTCCACAATCTAGCTATTATGAATTGAGCAGCTATGAACATTGATGTGGCTGCATCACTGTAGTAGTCTGATCTTAAGTCCTTTGGGTATAGGCCAAGGAGTAGGATAGCTGGGTCAAGTGGTGGATCCATTCCAAGTTTTCTAAGGAATCGCTACACTGCTTTCCAGAGTAGCTGCACCAACTTACACTCCCACCTGCAATGTATGAGTGTACCCTTTTCCCCACATCCTCGCCAACACCTGTTGTTGCCTGTGTTCTTAATAAAAGACATTCTAATTGGGGTAAGATGAAATCTTAAGGTGGTTTTGATTTGCATTTCTCTTATAACTAGGGATGTTGAACTGAGAATCAATCTAACAAAAGAAGTGAAAGACCTCTACAATGAGAGCTACAGAACACTAAAGAAAGAAATTAAAGAGAATCTGAGAAGATGGAAAGATCTCCCATGTTCTTGGATAGGCAGAATTAATATTGTCAAAATGGCCATACTTCCAAAAGTGCTATACAAATTCAATGCAATTCCAATTAAAATTCCAATGACAGACCTCATAGAAATAGAGCAAGCAATCATGAAATTCATTTGGAGGAATAAGAGACCCAGAATAGCTAAAGCAATCCTTAGCAAGAAGAGCGAAGCAGGGGGTATCACAATACCAGACCTTCAACTATACTACAGAGCAATAGTAACAAAAACAGCATGGTATTGGCACCAAAATAGACAGGTAGATCAATGGTACAGAATAGAGGACACAGAGACAAACCCACATAAATACAGGTATCTCATAATAGACAAAGGAGGCAAAAACATGCAATGGAGAAAAGACAGCCTCTTCAACAAATGGTGCTGGGAAAACTAGAAATCCATATGCAGCAAAATGAAACTAAACCCATATCTCTCACCCTGTACAAAACTCAACTCAAAGTTGATCAAAGACCCAGGAATTAGACCAGAGACTCTGCACCTAATAGAAGAGACAATAGGTTCAAATCTTCATCATGTTGGCCTAGGACCAGATTTCCTTAACATGACTCCCAAAGCGCAAGAAATAAAAGCAGGAATCAATGATTGGGATAGAGTCAAACTAAAAAGCTTTTTCTCAGCAAAGAAAACAATCAGCAATGTGAAGAGAGAGCCTTCAGAGTTGGAGAAAATCTTTGCCACACACGCTTCAGATAGAGCACTAATCTCCAGAATCTAAGAACACTAATAACCCAATCAATAAATGGGCCAAGGAAATGAACAGACACTTTACAGAGGAAGATCTACAAGCAATCAACAGATTTATGAAAAAATGTTCAGACATTCTTCAAAGACTGTTTCTTTCTTTTTTAAAGTGGGGTGTGTGTGTGTGTGCGCGCACTGCTTGGTTATTTTGAAAGTTCCTAGTTCTCTCTTGCCAGGAAAGCCTCTGGAACAAGCTGAGGAGGCAAGTGAGTGGGGTCTTGCAGAGAGCAAGCATGCAGGTCCTGGAGTCAAGCAAGAGACACCAGCAGCTGCAGTGGTGGGTGAGGAGCCCTTCCAGACAGGTGCGCAGCCAATGCAACCACAACCAGAAGTCAGGAGCCCAGCAGTTCTGGGACAGTCCTGCCTGGCCCTCAGGGACAATGGCATCTGACAGCACTTGCAAGCAGAAGGGATTGATGCTCAAGTTAAACTCTACGAAAGTACAGTCCTATAACCTCTGGGATTTTAGCAGTAACACTAACTTCTATAGGGTTGGGTTGGGTTTTGTTTTGTTTTCCTTTCTCATTTATTTTTTATTTTTTGCTTTTCTCTAATTTTTTTCTTCTATGATATAAGCATTTTAAACTTTTAATTTTTAGAAATCTGTACAACTATTATGATTTTTAAGAGGGGGAAGAGTTAGAAGAAGCATTTACAGAAGATTAATAAGTTTCATACTTTTGTTGCTTTCCCCAAATATCAACCAATCTGCACATCTTCACAGCTCCAAACAGTCATGCAGGACCACTGGAAATTTTCATAGACTTCAATGTGGGCAATCAAAGTGCTTCTCAAGGTATCAAAGAAATATTATCTTGCTGTTCTAAAAGCATTATTTTTTCCCTTCTTGTTATTTTTGTATTTTTTAAATTTTTTATTCCATTTTTCATAGAATAGCTATAAATGGCTTCAAGAGCAGCCAGGAGGCAGGAAGGAGGTAGTCTTCCACTCCCCCACTCTTTCACATAGAGCTATACATCTGCAATAAAACGTTTGGTCTTTTGGTCCCTAAATAGCTAAAAGTATGACAGAGATGCTCAGTGGGGGCCTCCAAGTCACCCCCTGGGGAAAACCACCGCCCCCCACAGCCAGGCACCCATGGCTAGAAGAGTCCCAGGATCTGTAAACAGCAGCATCTTCTCCCAGTGCCCAACCCTTCAGCCTTCCCATCTGGTCTCATATTATTTTGTTTTAAAGTTGCCTTTTTTGTGGGGTTTTTTCCCCCTCACTTATCTTCATTGTTGTCTTCTTCATGTCATGTATATTTTTCCCCAAAACACTTTGCCTCTGCACTCCAGAGACATTACACTTTCCTTGAAGAAATGCTAGTATCACAGAGTGTCTGGAGCCTTCAGCTTGATTGACACTGTCTGAGATGTCAAAGGTGGCATCCGACAGTTCTCATTTACAAATAGGGCAATGAGAGGTTTGTTTTTAATGTAGCCGGTTCAGCATCCTGCCCTGTGGCAGTTCTGGCTTCCCCTGGGGGATGGCCCACCTGAGCTCTGTTCCTGTGACTGGTGTCTTTGGGCACCTTCAGCTGCACCTTGAGCCACTTGACGGATCTGGTCCCAAAGACATTCATTGCCTGGATGGCAGTCTGTGCGCTGGCTGGGTATTCAAAGTTCAAGAAGCCTAGCAAGACACAATGGAGGGGTGGGGAAGAAGAAGCAGATGTTTTTTAAAGTTCTTTGTATATTTTGGATATATGAATAGCTAGCAAAGATTTTCTCCTATTCGATAGATTCCTTCTTTCACTCTGTTGGTTGTTTCCTTTGCTGTGCAGAAACTGATGTGATGTAATCCTATTTGTCAATTCTTGCTCTTATTTCCTGAGATACTGGAGTTCCGTTTGGGAAATTGCTGCCTGTGCCTATACCCTAGAGTGTTTTCCTCTAATAGTTTCAAAGTTTCAGAACTTACATTAAGGTCTTTGATCCATTTTGAGTTGATGTGCATACAGGATGAGAGATGGTGATCTACCTTCAACCTTCTTACAAATATCTGGGTTTCTCAGCACCATTTTCCAAAAAGATTGTATTTTCTCCAATGTATAATTTTGGTACCTTCTTTCAGGAATCAGATGGCTGCATATGAATGATTAATCTCCAGATCTTCTATTCCCATGGTCTGTGTGTCAGTTTTTATGCCAGTACAATGCTAGTTTTGTTACTATGACCTAGATCCAGTCGACCCTGCTGGTCAGCTTCCTGTGTAGTTCCAGAGAATGCAACTGGCCAACCCTAGGAGACCATCCTGTGTCTGGTCCTAATCTTCCTCTGGCCACTTGCCTACTGGCATCCAAAGGCTCCCTGGGTTGTGGGTTCAAACCGACTACATTTCATTCTTTTGTGACCTCACTGCATTGTGTTTATCCTGCCCTGAAACAGCTGAGCCAACCCCATCGCTTACTTCTTCTTTGGCTCCCTCAGGCAGTGGCTGAAGCAGCAGACCCTCCAGATGCTTCTCCATAGGGCTCTACAGGACACTCCTGAGAGAGGAGACTTTTATTCTCAGGAAACCCTAGAGATGTAGGGAGCAGAGTGGGGCAGGATGAGGGGTCTCTGACCTGGTTGTCAGGTGTGGATTTGTGAGAGAACACCGCCCTGCCACACTTGACCGGAAGCTGTGCTCCTCGGGGAATCATCTTCTGGTCTGGAGCTGGGGCATTGTTGCAGGTAGACAGCTTGGTTTTCAGTGAATGAGTCTGTAGATCCCATTAGATGATCAGCTCTTTTGGAAAATATTGTCCTTAAAGATAATACGACTGCATACGACTGCATACGAACAGTCCAGTGGGTTTACGAAAAGCCCTCTGGTAACATTTGTCCCTGACATGGTGGCATAGTGGCCTGGATTCTGGTTATGAAAACCATCTTTCCCCTTAAAAACTCATGTTTATATAGCTCTTATCTAGACCAAGGTAAAGTCTAGAAACATGTGGAACATGTCCCTGTTAGACATTGCAGTTTCGATGTTGATTTCAAAGTGGAAAATATCTTGGAAAACAATTATTAAGAGTTTGCAGAGGAATTAGGTTTTGGAAGACAGCTTATGCCTCACTATTGTGCACCAATTGTTCTGACCCCTCCAGAGGTGTGTTACTTATCTTCATTCAAATTAGGTCAGTATAGAATTGGGTACCAGGGGTTCTCATTCTTCAAAGAACTCAAGTGGGAAAGAAGAGTTCACTACGAGATGCTGTAACAGCACAGCAGGTTCCTGAGGACATACATTGAGGCCGTCCCTCAGATTTACCCTCAGCATGGGGAACTGACAATTAAATTCTAACTATTCAGGTGACAGAAAAAAAAATAGCTATGAAAATACCATCCCTAGTTTTCAATTTTCCCGACCAAATATATTGATGGCTTTTTAAAACACAGTTTACTACACAGATTGCAGCTTCCCTGACTCCAGATCAAATGCTCTCCCGACTCGACTGACTGAGTTGATTCTATGTCAATTTCCAAATGCTGAAGTAGAGCTTAGCTGCAGCTGAGAGTGACCTGCAGATGGGAGAAAACAGCTTCAGCAGAGTGCTCTGATGTGACGTCATCAGCTCAGCCTATGTACTGTCAGGAAAGTCAGCACTAGGTCATGATTTCATCACTTACACAACTTTGGCTAAGGATTTTTTCCATTATGAGGAAACCCATGGAGGAACTCCAAAATGAGGAGGGATGATGTGATTCATCTTTAAATTCAATAAACATTTTAATCCTCATATAAAACTTAAACTCTAAATCTTTTTATACTCTGACATAGAGGATGTCTTAATGGTTATAAAAGGACTTATTAGAAAGTTTGTTATTAAATTCTGCAAGCCATATTGGAACTCTCAAAATGTGTTTTCCACAGTACCTTGGTCTTCAGGTAATCTTGTATTTCTAACATCCTGTTGTACATGAGAAAAACATGCACACAGATTTCAGAATCTTGAACAGCCACAGAGAGAAAAGTGATGCAAGGCTAGACCTTGGTTGCATCTGTAGTCTTACTGATTCATTTCTTAAGAAAAATCAATATCAAATAAGATAAAATTTTAATATATGCTTAATGTCACTAAAAGGCATGTAAATGTTAACTATGTTATTTTATGGCCTAAGTGCCTAGTTTATAGACTTCTCCAGCATCAAGCCGGCCCTCATTTGTGGTGATTCCAATATCCACCTAGATGTTCATAACTTCTTCATCTTCTAGACACTCCTTCCTTTACCTTTGTCATCCATCCCAATCTAACCATCCAGTCCTGCATCTTGTCATCACACATTGCTGTGACCTCCAAAGTCTCAATTTCAAGTTCCCCCTGCCTAACCCTCACCTCTGACTGCAGATCTGTTTTCCCTAGAGCCTCATCTCCAATGATCATTCCACTCCACCCACAAGGGATCCAGTCTCTTAACCCTCCATGTCTTACTGACCATCACTACCTCACCTCCATCCTTGCCACCTTCAGATTCCAGAACCTCTGCACAACCACTACCTTATACACACTCTCTACCCACTTTCTCAGTCCTCACTGCCAATTTGCCAAACAAAACTCCATCTGGTTAAATCCATCTCTCACTCACTCCATACCTGTTCTTAGGACCCAGTGTGTCTGGTACAAGCCGGCTTCCTTATATCTCGCAGAATGAATCAGATTACACACATATTAAAAGATGAATGTATTCTTAATAAGACATTCTAATTGGGGTAAGATGAAATCTTAAGGTGGTTTTGATTTGCATTTCTCTTATAACTAGGGATGTTGAACATTTTTTCATAAATCTGTTGATTGCTTGAAGATCTTCCTCTGTAAAGTGCCTGTTCATTTCTTTGGCCCATTTATTGATTGGGTTATTAGTGTTCTTGGTGTAAAGATTTTTGAGTACTTTGTAGATTCTGGAGATTAGTGCTTTATCTGAAGTGTGTGTGAATGCACAGATGGTATGGCTCTACTTTGTGTACAACTAGAGAAACAATAGCTGTACTCCATTGTGTTCAATAATCAAAAAAAAATCTCGTTTAGATTAATGAAATATTAAACATATATATAATATTAAAAAAGATGAATGTAAATGTGGAAATAAATATTTACAGTTCAAAACTATAATCTTAACTATTAAATGATTTATGGACCAAACTTTAATAAGTTGTTGCTTCTAGAGAATGGGATTTAAGAAGATAGTCACCGCTCATTTGATATGTTCTGTGTCATTTGAAAGAAATTGTAAACATATGCACCTTACTGCTATGGCAAAGGGAAAAGGGGCCAGGCCATGGAGGGCCTTGAGTGACAGCTGAGGAGCGTGTGCTTTAGTTAGAAAGCTTTCCAGAATGGCTCACATTTCTTGGCACTGCTTGTCAGGAGGCAGCAAGAAGCTTCAGGCAACAGTCACTTACAGGAAGGAGGTAAGAATGAAGTGGGCATGAACAGAGGTTGAAAGATAGGAGAAGAGTCAGACCAAAAGTTGAGAAATATCATGTGATGACGAACATGATGCAACACACTCCACTCTCACAGGGAAGTCTCTGTACTGAAAACCACACACTGACCAGCATCTTGAGAAAACACACAGGCACCAAATTTCCCTCCGGCTCCTGAAGGCACATCTCAGGGCAGAAAGTATCGTTTAGCACCTGTCAATCCCAGGAGGCTCCTCCCTTCAACACTGGCCAGCTTGCCACATCCAGCAAGAATGGAGGCAAGGTAAGACTTTATCAACAATTTATTTCTAAAGTCACTGCTGTCTTTCCTCTTAGTCCACAATGGGGTGGAGCATTCAGGGAGCTCAGGGACTCATAGGAAGAGATACAGGAGACCTGAAGCTCCCTCCTGGTGACTTGGGCACTCTCAGACTTGACAGTGGGGCATTCAAAGATGCTAACAATGACTCTGCTAAAGAAGAGTCCATCTTCATCCATTTAACCTTAAGGTTTCTCCTGAAAAGCTATCCGACTGGTGACTCAGATAGTAGTACCTTCTGACCAGGGAATACACTCCGTGGTCCAGCCAGATCAGAGAAAATCATAGCTCACATCCTGTAGCTCAGCCTGATTGCAGATCTCAGTCAGTGGTCTTGCCACATAAGAGATAGTCAGATGCCCTGCCCAAATTCAGAGCAAAGGCAATAGCCCAGCCATCTAGAGAAAATGAAAGCATTCTCTGCCAGCCAAGGGTCATTAGAAACTGCTCATTTAAATTCAATGCCTAGACCACATAGTGAAAGTCTATCCCTGCCAAAGAACCTCGGTA
The DNA here is from genome assembly GCA_020662805.1 of Glaucomys volans. NCBI lineage: Eukaryota > Metazoa > Chordata > Mammalia > Rodentia > Sciuridae > Glaucomys > Glaucomys volans. The sequence goes on from JAJEJO010001724.1 coordinate 105,938, forward strand.
AAGGACAAAATAAAAAGGTCTCCACAAATTTGTGGCCTGTCTCCACAAATACACAAACATCAAAACACAACACAAACCTTACAAAGACACAAGAAATCATGATTAGCAAAGTCCAAAAAATCGGACCCTAAACAAAAGGAGATCTATGAAATGTCAGAAAAACAATTCAGAATAGTCCTCTTTAGAAAGGTTAGTGAACTTCAAGAACATAAGGACAAAATAATCAAATGAGGTGTGGGAGCAAGATGATTAAGTTGTAATCTCCCCAGAAAGACATCAATTTCAACAGCTCTTCATTCACAGAAATACTTTCACAAGAGTTAAGGAAACCAGAAGAGAGTCCCAGTGCCTGAATTTAGCATAATAATAAGAAACATTGCCAGAAGGAAATAGTTGCCAGTTGCCATCAACCCTCCCACAACTACAAGTAGCTCATTGTGGAGAGATGCCACTGCTTGAGGGAGGAAGAGGAGATTAAATCCAAGCCTTAGATTTGAAACCCAGTATCAGGCCCATCATAGTGAAACCTGGTGCCAGACAGAGTCACACAGCCCTGCCCTCTGGTCAGTGTCCAAGGACTTACCCTCTGGACTAGCATTAGCCAGATGATCAAAGAACTGTCATCTCCATCCATCCCCCAACCTCTCAGATAGCACATCACAGAACAAGATTCTACCTGTGGGAGGTAGGGCAGGAAAGTGAGCACAGGACTTTGCCCTGCAGTGAGACCCAGCAGCAAACAGGGCAAAAATGCCTCTATCCCCCACGCCAGTGCTTCCAGACCTGCCCAGGCACCAGCCAGAGATCTGTGCCCTAGAGGGACAGATTTATTCTGATCTGCATCATCACCAGCCTCAGTGTGGGCCCAGGGTACACTTCCAAGAATGTGCAGGTCCTTGTAGCCGTGACACTTATGTGTGACCCAGCTTAGCATCAGCCTTCCCCCAACCTCAGGTTGCAGAGAGTGGAGCAAAACTATCCACTGAAGTTTAAGACAGGGTGGAAGCACAGGACTTTGCCTTGGAACTCATATTTGGCCAGTGACAATACTGGGAAGATGCTAACAGCACCTGATCCCAGGCCAGTGCCCATGGACAGGGCCTCTGGACCTGCCCCACTACTGGGTAGAGAATCATGTGACCCCATTTGATTGGAACTTTGTCCTGGCCAGCATCACCCGTGGATGGTTGCAGGGGTCTCAGCCATGACACCACAGCAGCAGGCAGCCTACAGCAGCATGAGTCCTGGTCATACCCTCTGCTACAGTTGTCTATGTGAGCTGTGGGCCCTAAGTGAGACCCAGCATTGTGTGCCACAGGACTGCCCACCCCATCCCTCCCCAATCTCAAGCAATCAACAAAGAAAGTGCAATTGTCTGTTTGGGGGAAGAAAAGAAAGTTAGATGCCAAGTTAGAAGCCTAAGGCTAGTCCCTCTATGGTAAGGCCCAGAGCTGGCACAGAAGATCTGACCACATGCTGGTGACTGACAAGTTGTGTGCGCCTCCTGGGGTACCAGGCAGAGAACTGTGGAGGCAAAGTATGTTTTTTGGACAGTCCTCTGATTCATTTGAAGAACTCACCAATTGTAGATTTGGGACAAAATTGGACGTGAGGCACCCTCTAGTGGTGAAACATTGACAACATATCAACAACAAAATTACCACAAGTCTGAAGTTAGGGCGCCATCTAGTGCTGAAACTATAGAACCAACCACAGGCTCAGAGAAAATAAGCAGCCTGCTTAGAATTTGTGGAAGGACTGGCACAAAGTAAGTTAACACTAGAATAAATACTCAGTCCTTTAATGTGCAGAACATGTAGTAAACCAACAAGCATCAAGACCTTTCAGTGACAAGTGTGGGTAGAGAGTGTGCTTAGTATGCGTGACACCTCAAGTTCAATCACCAGCACCAACCAAATACTCTCAGAGAACCATGCTTTCACCAAATGAATAAAGTAAGATTCCAGAAAGTGACCATACAGTAAGCAACATTGGCCTACTCATATATGGAACAGAGAATTCAAAATAACTGTTTTAAGAAAAGTGAACAACAATGCCAGGTGGTGTACTGGTGGCTGGAACAGTGCAGAGTGTAGCCGCACTAGAATGCTGATCCAGGCAGCCACTGTGATGGACATGTTCCTTGTGATCTGGCACCAAAGACCACCATCTTCACAAACACCAAGGAGTGAAGCACCGTGTTGGAGCTGAAGCGCATGTCGAGTACATCCTCAAGCTATCGGTACAGCAGCAACTGTACAGCTTCTAAATGACAGCAAAACTCCAGGTGAATGACTTCACCAAACAGCACTGCCACAGGCCCCAGCCACAGTGGGGCTGACCCTCAGGCAGATGCCGCCTTTGAGTCCCTGCACATGGAGCCCTTCTCTAGCCTGCAGAGCTTCCAGATGGGGTAAAGACTCAGGGCTCAGGAAGCAGTGCAATGAATAGGCCATGCAGTGAGGACCCCTGGCCCATCCCAGAGGCCCAATCCCCCCAGTAAAAGAGATTTGGGTGTTTTTAGAAAAAAAGAATGAACTTCAAGAAAACACAGAGGGACAATTCAGTGCTCTATCAGAGAACAGTGAGGTTGGAGTAATTTTTTAAAACTTAAATAATTAAGGTAAAAAGCATACTAAGTAAAATTTAAATACAATAGATGGCACCATTAGAGTAGATCGAACAGAACGAGAATTAGTAAACTCAAAGATTGGCCATTTGACAATATAAAGTTGAAGGAGAAAAAAGTAAAAATAATGAAGAAGAATAAAGAAAGCTTATGAAAAATTTGAGACAGCATTAAAAAATAATCATTCAGGTTATTGGGACTAAAGAAGGACATGAGACTGTCAAAGGGTTAAAAAGCTTATTCAAACACATAATAACAGAGAACTTCCCAAACCTAGAGATGGATACAAATATGGGAGTCCAGTAAGGTCAAAAGTCACTGGTCAGATTCAACTTAACAAAGTATATCCCAAGACATTATCAAGTTTCCAAAGTTAAAGGAAAAGTTAGGATTCACAGTGCACCAAGGGAAAAGAAACAACACATAAGGATGTTCTGGTTTGCTTTACAGAAGACTTCAAGGAAGAAACATTATAGACCAGAAGAAAGTAAGATAAGATTTTCACAGTTCCAAAGGGGGAAAAAACTACCAACCAAGAATACTGTACGTAGCAAAGCTACCTTTTGGAAATGAAGGAGAGATAAGAGCATTGCCAGATAATCAAAAGTCAAGAAAACTTATCACCACCAAATCTGCCTGGCAAGAAATATTGAAGGGAGTTCCTCACACTGAAAGGAAGGGATGCTAAAGAAGAAAACATTGGGAATCATGAACTCACTGGTAAGAGTAATCATACAGTATGATTGAATAGTATGATTACTCACTGTTATAAACATAGTGAGTAAACCATTCATATCTCTAGCATGGAGACTAAAAAAATTAAAAATAATTAAATTAATATTTTGAGAGATAAGCAATACAGAAAGACGTAAAATTGAACACAAAAAAGTTGAAATGTGGGAAGTAATTTATCTCAAGTGTAACATTTTAAATGTCTTTATTAGTATATTATAGTTATACATAATAAATAATAAAAGGGTTCATTTTGACATAATCATACAAGCGAGGAATATGATTTGCTCCACTTCAATCCCTAGTACATTCCTTCCTCCCTTTCCCTGTTGCCTTTCCTCTACTCCACTGATGTGCTTTCTGTTTATTTATAGATTTTTCTCAATTAGTGCTTTATAGGTGAAATTTATTGGCATATTCACATACATATATGGCATAATTTGGTCAATTTCATTCTACTATTCTTCCCTTTCCCATCCTTTCTCACTCCCTATCCTCAACCCCCTTCCTCTGCTCCCCTGATTTCCCTTCTATTTTTATGGGATTTCCATCCCACTTATCTCTTTTTCAGAAGCTTTTGGTCTAGCTTCTACATATGATAGAAAATATTCTTTCCTTGAATTTCTGAGTCTTGCTTAAGGCATGAAATTTTTGATTTATATTGTTTCACTTCTTTTCCCAATTTTATGATCAACATCATGTTGCTATCATTTTTAAATAACTTGTTATAATCAAAAGATATTTTGTATGCCCCATGGTAACATTAAAGCAATAGTCTATAACAGATACACCAAATATAATAAGAAATCAAAGCATACTATTAGACTAAATCACTTAATCCCACCAGAATACTGTTAGAAAGGGGAAAAGAAAGAACTACAAAAATAACTTTAAAAAAGTAACAAAATGGCAGTAATAACACCTTGTCTATGAATAATTACCTTAGACATAGTGGATTAGATTCTCCAATAAAATCACAGAGTGATTAAATAGATTTTTTAAAAGATTTACGCAAATATTGTATTTCATGCAAATGGATCCAAGAGAAAGCAGGAGTGACCATGGTTTTATCAGATAAAGTAGACTTTAAATCCAAACCAAAAAAGAAAGGGATAAAGAGTCATGGAAAGTCATTCTATAATGATAGAAGGGTCATTTCAGAAAGAAGAAATAATAATTGTAAAAATATGCACCCAATATTGGAGGACCAGATACATAAAGCAAAATTAGTGGGCCTAAAAGGAAAGATTGACTTAAATGCAATAAGGTAATAAACTTTAACATCCCACTTCAATAATGAACAAATCATTCAAACAGAATACCAACAGATCCAACAAAGTTAAATCGACCTCCAGACCAACTGGACCTAACAGACACCTACAGAGCATTCCATCCACAACTGCAAAACAAAACTTTGCCTAAATGTCACAAGGACCATTTTCCAGGACAGATCACATGGTAGGCTACAAACATGTCTCAATAAATATTCTTAAATTGAAATAATATCCCGATGATACCAATTCTGATCATAATGCAATAAAACTGGAAATCAAAAACAAGAAAACTTTGGAAATCATACAAAAAGATGGAAATTAAATAACTTACTCCTGAACAACCAATAGTTTAGAGATTGACAAAAAGTTGAACAATTTCTTGAAACAAATGATAATAAAAACACAACCTACCAAAACTTATGGGATACAGCAAAAGAAATAAGAGGGCAATTCAGAGCAATCAACACTGAATGTAGAAAGAACCAGGCACAGCGATGCACATCTGCAGTCTCAGCCACTTGAGAGGCTAAGCAGGAGGATTATTCAACTACATGAGTTCAAGAACAGCCTAAGCCACAAAATAGTAAGACCCCATCTCAAAAAAGGGGGGGTGGAGGAGGCAGAAAGATCTCAAATAAATAACCTGTCATTGCACCTCAAGGAACTAGAAAAACAAGAACAAACCAAACAGTAGAATGAAAGAAATAATAAAGACCAAAGACAAAATAAATGAAATAGAGACCAAAACAATACAAAAGATCAACAAAATAAAGAGTTGCCTCTTCAAAAAGATTTAAATTTTTTTAAAAAGACAAAATTTGTTTAAAGATAAACAAAATTGACAAACCTTTAGCTAGACTAAGAAAAAAGAGACAAGACTGAAATGAATAAGACAAAAAAGAAGACATTACAGTTGATACCACAGAAATACAAAGGATCTTAATAGGCTATGGTAAACAAATATAAGCCCCAAAACTGGGTAGCCCCAGGAAAAAAATGAATAAATTCCTAAACATATACAACCTACTTGTACCGAATCATAAAGGAATATAAAATCTGAGCAGATCAATGATGATTGAGAAGATTGAAGCAGCAATAAAAGTCTCCCATCTGCTGAATTAGACCCCACATTATAAGAATTCATACCAGTTCTCCACACATTTTTCCAAAAAGTAGAAAAGAAGGGAAGATTTTCAATATTTTTTTTAACAAGGCCAACATTACCTTAATACTAAAGCCAGAAAAAGACATCACCAGAAAAGAAAACTATAGGCCAATATTCTTGATGAACACAGATAGAAAACTTCTCAACAAATTATTAATAAACCCAGTTCAACACATTGAATCTGCTTTCATGGTAGAATTGTCAATTTTTCCATGTACTTAGGAACAAGATGACATGTAGGCATTGCACCCCAGACATGAGCTGCTATGAACCCAGGTTTCATTGTTTTACCTCCTTTTCAAAATTATTCTACATTAAGTATCTGAACAATCTAAAGAAGGAAACAGATGGACAAAGCTGTAAGAGCTGAGGGGTATTTCAAAAAGGGACTATTTACTAAGTTGGGCAGAATTTAGAGGTGGTTACAATGCATTGCGAAGCACCCTAAGGCAAGCAATGTGAAATACTATTTCCACCCTTATATTGGAAATAGGGACAAGGGAAGGAGCAGATGCTACAGCGAAAACAGTCATAACTATAGCTGCAGCGGTAGGAGAGGATACCCATACAGAAGAAGCACTGTCATTGCCAATACAGGGCTTGGGGGAAAAATACTCCTTATTCATCAGAATATAAGCATTTTGTTGCCCTTTAAATAATGCTTCATTTCCAGTTAAATAAACTGTAAATATATATACTGTTCTTTGAAAATTGCAGGTTACACAATATGTATAGTATGACCCCACCTTTTTTTTTTTTTTTTTTTTTTTTTTTTTTTTCTGTGGTGCTGAGGTTTGAACCCAGGGCCTTAGTGCTTGCAAAGCAAGCACTTTACCAACTGAGCTATATCCCCAGCCCAAATACCTTTATTTTATTTGTTCATTTTATGTGGTGCTGAGAATTGAACCCAGGGCCTCACATGTGTGAGGCAGTCACTTTACCACTGAGCCACAATCCCAATCCCTGATTCCGCTTTTATTAAAAAGTATGATAATTGTACACAAATAGGTACTAAAAGGAAAGGGCCTGGCAAGGATAATCATCAGGCTGACTTGAAGAGGAGAAAATATTTTTTAAAATTTTTCTCAATTTGCTTTACATAATTCTGACAAATTAAAATTATTTTCCAAAATTCATATACCTTTTGTGTAAATCTTTCTTAAAAAAAACTTAAAAATATAAATAAAAATAATCCATGAGGGCAAAATTGCAAATTAACAGAATGTCATTTTACTTACAAATCACAAAATTCTGCAAGGGCAAGTGAAAGGTCTATGAATTCTTAAAGATGTATTTTGGAAAGTGTTTCTCTATGCTAATTGGTTAGATGGGTGTTTGAAAGTACTTGTACTTTCTGTTCCACTGAACAAACATCTAAGACCAAACAAAGAACTTGGTAAAAAGTTTTGCTACTAGAAAAATGCAATTGCATTTTTGAGAAAAGAATCTTTGAAAAAGGAAATAAGCAGAAGGAAACACTCTAAAACTAAAACAAGATGGGTTATCGCTTAGCACAGGGAGAATGACCTCCTTTTCATAGGCTCCACCATAACCTGGAAACATGAAAACGTGCCCTTCACACACAAGGCCACTGGACTGAGATTGAAACCCACACCTCTGGAGCAAGTCAGAGAAATATCACTGGGAGCACAAGGTCAGGCCCCTGACCTTCCCCATAAAGACTACACTAAACTCACAAGAAACTCTTTACAGTACAAGTGTGACTGCTCTGACAGAGCCAATTATAATAATGACTTAAATGAAAGGATGCAGCGAAAAGGAAACCCTGAGCTAGAGGTTCCCAGGCATCAAACATCAGAACTCCTTCCAAATGGCTGCTTCGTGATCCCTAGAAAGTACTGTTATCCTGGTTGTCCTACATCCCTGGTCCCTGGTCACATCAGAATTTACCCTAAAGAAAGGAAGGAAGGAAAGAAGGAAACTATCTCCTTCTACTAATCCTGTGACCCAGAATTTGGTTACATTACTTCTGCTCACCTCCCATTGGTCAGCACCTAGTCACATGACATCATCAATATCAAGAAAGACTGGGAAATGGGGTCCTTTCTCTGATTTAAACCTCTTAGAAACAGTATGTGACATAAGGGGAGAACGAATACTGAAGAAAATCAGCAGTTTTTACAGCAGTTGACTCTCTCAGATTCTCTGCTCACATGAAATATTTTGAAAGCTTCTCAGAAATAATAAATGATATGAGAGAAGAGAGTAGAAAAGCGTTGGAAAGGGCTCTAGGAGTCTAGGATCCAGTGTTGGAATGATTCTTCATTCTGTGATCTCAGATAATCACTATCTATTAAAGCCTCAGTTTCTTCCTGGGTTAAGTGAAGATAGTCCTATAGATGGTCTTCAAGGCACACAGAGTTCATTGATAGTGAATAAGTCAATCATGACTCATTCCTTATTGAGCCTCTGATTTTAGGTAGAAGATAAAGATATCACACCCTAAAGACAAATGTACCAATTGCTAAGATCCCTGAGTGGAAACAATAAAGGTTCTGGTTTTCCTCCCACATCTTTTTCTGGCCAATCAAGAATGTAGGAGTTTGTGTCTCCAAAAGAGTACATGATGGATGTGATCCATTCAGTCCTGAATCCTTGGAAGATGGTGCATCCTCTTTCCACTTGGAGGCTTCCTGCCCCTATAAGTCCCCTGGATTCTGAAGTCATTGGTTCCTTCGTGAGGCAGGAAAGGGCTTCTGGATTCTTATATCTGTTTCTAACTGACTTCCACACAACTATATTTTGTTCCCTATTTGTCTGGTCTCTCTTTCTCTCTGTTTCTGGAGTTTGTATATGCTACACTGTTGTTGTTTTCTTTTTTTTAATTTGATGTACCTTTTACTACACTGCTTTTTAATCCACAATTCTGGCTGCCATTTTGGATCACTTGGAAATTACTCCTCTGATTTTCCTGCACCCATGTGTAATCAATACAGTGGTGGTGGGTCCCAAGGAATAGTCAAAAGGGTGGAACTTGATGTAAAGGTTCTAAATTCACAGTGTGGGAGGCCAGGGACTGTTTGTCCTGCATATCCATCCTCTCCTTGGTGTTGCTGAGAAATTCAGCTCAAACACAAACCCTACACATACTTTGTTATTTGAGCACAGGTAGGTAATCCTTCTAAACACACTCAGAGCTGTACACAAAAACAATGATGATGAATGAAGTTTCCCTCATCTTAATACAGATTTGTGTTCTTATACCTTTGTACTTTCATTTAACCAAAATCTTCAATACTATTAGACTCGGCATTCGTTCATTGAATAAATATGATACATAGGGTGCTCCACACAAATTAAGATGCTGGGAGTATCAACAGTACTTCTGTCTCTCCTGGCCAACACTTTGAGCCATTTCTAGCTCATCTAGGAGGCTAAGCCATCCTCACACCTGTCCTAGCAGGAGCTCACATTCCACCACCGCCCTAGAACAAGGTCTTCTTTCTCCTCCTTAGATGGTATACTCTTAGTCATTGGGGTGTCATGATCACCTGTTTCTTTCTGAATTCTTGCACTAAGAAAAAAAATCTCTGACCCAGAACAGTAGGGTTCAGGGTCTTAGCTAAAACATGTTGATTGAGAATATTAGAACCATAGAATTTTCCCATGTCCATAGAGGATCTGTGGTGCAGTGCAGAGGGTCCGAACTTTAGAGTAAGCCAGAAACGGGTTTGTATCCAGGTCCCAGGACTGCCTAGCCTTTGATAAGTCACTTAACCTCTGACAGTCTCTCCTACCTCCCCTGTAAGTCTAACAGTGGTTCCCACATGACAGGGTGGTCCTAAGAATAAGTAATCATGCACCAGATGCTCACATCTGGTTTGTGTTCCCAGGAACACCAGTGGAGTACTTCCCAGCACAAACCCAAACATCTCAGCTTGGGGGACGGAACTCACACCAAGGAATGGAGATGAAGGAACTGTTCCTGGAACTTTCAACAAAATGATCCTGATCCCAAATGTGGCCATCGTCATCTCTGCCCTGGTTGGACTAGCAGGAAATGCAATTGTGCTCTGGCTCCTGGGCTTCCGCATGCGCAGGAACGCCTTCTCGGTCTACATCCTCAACCTAGCTGGAGCCGACTTCCTCTTCCTCTGCTGCCACATTATAGATTCCGTGCTGGTTCTAGTCAAATTTTTCTATCCTAACACTATCTTCCTGCCCTGCTTTACCACCGTGATGATGTTTCCCTACATCGCAGGCCTGAGCATGCTCAGCGCCATCAGCATCGAGCGCTGCCTGTCAGTGCTGTGCCCCATCTGGTACCGCTGCCGCCGCCCAAAACACACATCTTCTGTCATGTGTGCCCTGCTCTGGGTCCTGTCCTTGCTGTTGAGCATTCTGAACAGGTATTACTGTGGCTTCCTGGATAAAAAGTATGAGAATAACTCGTGTCTGGCATCAAATTTTCTCAACACAGCATGCCTGATTTTTTTATTTCTAACTCTCTTTGGGGCCAGCCTGGCCCTGTTGTCCAGACTCTTATGTGGCCCCCAGAAGATGCCACTGACCAGGCTGTACATGACCATCCTGCTCACCGTGCTTGTCTTCCTCCTCTGTGGCATGCCCTTTGGCATCCACTGGTTTCTGTTAATCTGGATTAAGATAGATTTTAATACATTGTCTTTTGGTGTTTATCTGCTGTCAGTAGTCCTGTCCTCTGTTAACAGCTGCGCCAATCCCATCATTTACTTCTTCGTCGGTGCCTTTAGGCAGCAGCTAAAGAAGCAGACCCTTAAGTCGCTTCTACAGAGGGCTCTGCAGGACACTCCTGAGGATGATGAATGTGGAAGCAGCTTACCTCAGGGAACCCTGGAGATGTCAGGCAGCAAAGCAGACCAATGATGAAAAGACTCTGCCTGGCTGTCAGATGTGGATTTGGGACTCAACACTGCCTGTCTACAAATGACAGTTGTCTGCTCTTCTCTGGGTCTTATGCCCCTGAAGTATCTCATGATTCCCCAGTGTCTTTGAGAAGATTATTTGCATGTGGCCTTCCTAATTTTCCTAAGTTAAAAACATGAATCCGAAAATGCACCACCTCCATCATTCTTGATATTACCAATAAACTTCTCATGTTAACTTTTTAAAGCTTTTTGTTGTAATGGAAAGAATCCCTTTCTAAAACCATAACTGTCTTCTTTGTGATTGTTTTCTACCTGACATTACAGAAAAAGAAGATACCAGATGGTTTCCCAAAAAAAATCCCATGGAACAACATCCTCAGTAGTCCTTTAACACTTATGAATCACAATACTCATGAAGGGTTATGGAAAATAATATTCCTTCAAGATAGCCCCCAAAGAAAAATGGAGGTGCTTCTCGGGAGGAGGGAGGGGAAAATAGCCAAGGATTAACCTCCCAGCAGATCCTTTCCTGACAACAATGGGCCCTAAAGGAAAGTAGGGGGGATATTGAATGCTGGGCCCTGAGCCTTGACCTTCCCCCATGGCAAATTAGTCCTAAATGGAGGCACAGCAAATAATAATGGGCAAGATTTGAGTACTCATCCCTCGGGGTCTGGACTCTTATCTCCCCCCGACAATGAGTTTCAACTTTTTTACAACTACCCTCATAAAATTAAACTTTTAACCTATACAACTAGCCCCTGACAGTCAAAACTGCACGTGCACAGCTTCCAATGATTACGTCATCCTCATTGGACCCTATAAAACCAAAATCCCCTCTGTAACTGATGGCCATTTTCATACCCGAAAAGTGTGCCCCCACAGCACCTGAGTCAACGAATGAATAAAGGCTTCTCTGAATCCACTGAGGTCTGCATCCTGTCCTTTTGCGATTAGACTCATTATGCTGAATCTTTTAACAACCCTCAATATACACTCTGACATCAAACCAATATACAAATCCTTAAAATATTTTTCAGGGAAAGTCCCTGCAGATACTTATGCCACAGACATTGCACCAAAATCTACTCTCACTCTTTTGTGATGCCGCAGAGGAATCCTTTGCTTCCAGTCAACTCAGTTTAGCAACCAGTAATTTGGGATATCTAGGGATGCAGAACCTGAGTGCTAGATAAGGAAGAGTACTTCACCTGGAGTCAGGTAGCCCATATTCTCAAGCTGACTTCTTGAAATACTTGAAATTTAAACTGATAATTCTACAATTTGCTAACCACAACAACATTTTGTGGTAGGCATGAAAAGATAATAGAATGTGAACAGAACAAAATGGTAGAAGAGACAAAATCATAGTGACATTGTTCATGAAAGCTTAAGTTTCTTTGGGGAATAGTTATCAAAATACTAAAAGAAGGAAACAAGGAAGGAAGGAAGAAAGGCGGGAAGGAGGGAGGGAGGGAATGAGGTTAGTTTATTCCCTGTGCTTCCATGTATATTTTTTCATGGTTGCAAGGTTCCTCTGAAGAAAGACCATAATGCTGGAGTGCTATGAGGAATGAGGAATAATGTCAAGACCTTGAAGTAACGGGGATTGGCATTGTTTCACAAAGTTAGTGAGAGTCAACTCCAAAATATTATTGAATTAGAACCAGCCAGACAGGTCAGCCCAGGTAAAGCCAAAAAGCCAACAACCTTCTCTCTGTTCTTCTTCCCAGGGATATATCAAACCAGACCAGATACTGCAAATAAAATCAACAGAGAAATAGAACAAGTACTTAGAGAGGTGAAGGGAAAGAAAGAAGCAATGGAATACACTCACTTCTTCTATGCTTTTTGGCCTACAAAACGCCCAGGTTGAGAGTAGGTGAGTTCATCTTCAAAGTAAACTCATCTTATACCTCACATAAACATGCGATTCTAAACTTTTCTAGAGCCTTCATGTAGATGATGATTTACGAGTCAATAGTCATCAGAATTCTTCAGCTCATCTGCATCCCTTTGGTATTCAGTATCTATATCATCTTTTTTTTTTTTTTCAGTGCTGGGAAACAGAACCCGGGACCTCCCAAATGCCAGACAAGGGCTCTACTACTGAATTACACCCCGAGCCTTATACTACCTTGACATGCAGATTAAATTCTTGTTTTAACATTTTGTTACACATGTGACAGAATAATGCTTATCAACCTGACAAGTTCTGAAGAGTACAAGGGGGGAAGAGATGCAGGTTTCAGTCTATAGTATTATCAGAAAATTTTTATTTACTCCTTTTCAAAGAGCTATTGAAAGAAATATTTTCAAATTCTAACATTTGCTTAATAATAGTCAAGCATATGTGAATGTTTATTTTTTTCTGCACTAGGTGACTGGTTTTCAAACTTCTCCCCAGCATATCTTATGGCTCATTCATGGTAACTTCAATATCCATGTGAGTAGTCCACTCAACAAACTGACTTTTCAGTGTTTTTTTTTTCTCTAACATTTCATTCTGAATTATTGACTAACAAAAAGTTGCAAGAGTAGTATAGAGACTCTCTATATATTTGATACCCAGACTACACTAACAATACTATATTGAAGCAGTATATTATCAAAACCAGAAAGCTTACATTAGTAAAAGCAAATCAACTACATTATAGGTCTTGCTTAGATTTCATCATTTATTGAATGCTTTAATGCATTTAAGTATGCAATATACATTTGTGTGTAAATCTATGACATTTTATCACATGTATAGATTCACATAATCATCATTACATTTAAAATATGAAGGTATTTCTTCACCAAAAAAGAATTCTGCTGGGATACTACTTAATACTCACACCCACCCAGTCCCACTTCCCAAATCCCTGGCAACTCCTAGTCTATACTCCATCTATACATTTGTCATTTTATAAATGCTATATGAATGAAATCATATGTTGAGTTTGTATTATTCCATTCAGCATATGATGATTAATAACCATTTGAGTTGTAGCATGTATAAACTGTTGTTGATTTTTTTAAATTATATAGTAAGACTCTATTACAAAGATGTATTCTGTTTTGTTTCACAACTTGGAAGTGAAATGATATTTGGTTGTTTCCAATTTGACTTTCATAAATAAAGATGATATAAACATTTATGGACTGAGTTTTACATGAACATCATCTTCCATTCTCTGGGAAAATGTGCCAGGGGAGGTATGTTGAGTGAAATATGAAGTGTGTATTTAATTTTGTCAAAAACTGAAAAAAAAATTTCCAGAGTAGCTGAATCATGTTATTTTCCCACTGGCAATGTACAAAAAGATCTGGTTTCTCCAAATACTTCAAGGTTTGAAACAAATTTTTTTTTATTTTAATAATTTGAAAAGGGATGTGCATGGGTAGGATTATTAAAACCACTGTGTAAATCAGTAATGTAGATTCCTCAAAAGACAAGGAATGAAACCACCATATGACCCAGCTATACCACTCCTCAGTTTTTATCCTAAGGAATTTATGCCTGTATAGCAATATAAGCATACCCATGTTTAAAGCAATGCAATTCACAATAACCAAACTATGGAATCAGACTAAGGATCCATCAATGGATGAATGGATAAAGTAAATACAACATATATACACAATGAAGTTCCATCCCTCCATAATGAAAATGAAATTATGTCATTTGCAGAAAGATGGATGGAACCTGAGAACATTTTGTTAAGCAAAATAAGCCAAACATATGGTCATAGACCATATATTTTCTCTCATATGTGGAATCTAAAGAGGAAAAGGGAAAAAAAGGAGGGGGGATCTCATAAAAATTGAAAGGACATAGCAGAGTAGGGGAAAGAGACCAGATGCAATAAGGAGAGGAGAGAAAAGAAAATACTGGAGAATGATACTGGCCAAATTATATTGTTATGTTTGTGCATGTAAAATATGTAACAACTTCCACCATTATATACATCTCTAACACACCAATTAAAGTGGGAGAAAAAAAGAAAGGTAGAATTTCATACCCTCAAAAAAAAAAAAAAAAGAGTGTAGCCAGGTGTGGTGGTGCACGCCTGTAATCCCAGCACTTGGGAGGCTGAGGCAGGAGGATCGCGAGTTCAAAGCCAGCCTCAGCAACTTAGCAAGACCCTAAGCAACTCAGTGAGACTCTGCCTCTAAATAAAATACAAAATAGGGCTGGGGGTGTGGCTCAGTGGTGGAGTGCCCTTGGGTTCAATCCCCAGTACCAAAAAAAAAAAAAAAAAAAAAA
>JAJEJO010001724.1:120957-142994 GCA_020662805.1 Glaucomys volans
AAAAAAAAAAAAAAAAAAAAAAAAAGAGTATGAATTCACATGTACAAAATTTATCATGGAGGAGTTGGAACCTCTATTATTTTGAAAAATGGCAGAATTTAGAACCATCAGAAGACAAAAGCCATCAGATTCCAAATCGTGTCTAAGATGGTGACTAGCTTTGTCACTGAACTTGGGTAGGTGAAGTGAAGCTATAGGTATTTTGCATACTGGAAATAATAGGGGCCTCTAATGAAGTCCAGGGGAAAAGTTTAAGGAAAATCTAAATACATTAGAGATTTTTGAAAGCACTGGGCTCAATGAACCCTCCTGCCTCTGACTCTGGAGTAATATATTTGAAGTGCAGGAATATCAAATAGAGAACTACTAAGTTGTGTGCTGGACTATAGATGCATGCTACTACATTTTATTTGCAGTATTGGGGGTTGCACAGTAAGGTAAGTTCTCTAACATGAGCTACACATCCCCTCCATTTCTGTGCCTTTAAAAAAAAATTTAATTACATCTAGTTCTCTCATCCCTTGCTCAGGACTTCCTTCTCAACTCTTATCGTATAAGGAATAAAATGACTGTATTGAAATAAAACAGTTGCATTCAAATTCCAGCTTCTTCATTACCCATATCCTCATCTCCAAATTATATACCTCCTTGAGTCTTTGTTTACCCTTATTGGGATAAGGACACATAGTTCAGAGTTGTTGCAAGTAGTAGATAAGAAAACTTGTGTGAAAAGATCCAGCCCAGGATGTGGAAAAAGTTAGTACTCAATAAATGGTTACTATAATCTATTCTTCAAAAAAATAGGGGCAAGCAAGATAGTGATCTCTTAAGGACTGGTTTCTTATGAAGCCTCTGTCCTTGGCTTATAAATGGGATCTTATTTATCATCACATGACCCTTCCTCTCTGTGTCTGTGTCCTAATCTCTTCTTATAAGCACACCATTCATGTTGGAGAAGACCTACCCTAACAATCTCAATTAGCTCCTTAAGGACCCAGTCTCCAAATACAGTCATATACTGAGATAATGGGGAATAAGACTTCCACATATTAATATTGGAGGGTACAATCAGACCATAGCAAGGTCCTTCCTTATTAAATAGTCACTGAACTGATAAAGAAATTTTCTAAATATTTTAAACATTTTCTGTATTGGTCCTCTTTTGTTATTATAATAAAATACCTGACAGGCTACTTATGAAATAAAAAGATTATTTAACTCAGTTTTGGAAGCTGAAAATTTGAATGCCATAGCCTTGGCTATATCCCTATAGTGGATAGTGGGAATTCACATGGAGAAAGGAAATCAGGAAGCACAGACAGCTAGTTAGGACCAAGTTAGCTCCTTTTATGATGACTACTTCCCAAGAACTTAAAGGAGAGTTCATATGAGAAAGAAATTCCCAAATTCCAAAAGCACACTCCTAAAGACCTCCCACTAGACCCCCACCCCTTAAAGGTTCCATGGAATCTCCCAATACTGCCACCCTGGGAACCAAGCAGCACACAGCTCCTGCAGTCATCTCCCCTTAAAGAACATGGAAGTGTGCTCTGATGTCACTCAACCTGAGAAAGGCTATTCCCTTCAGCTCTATCAGCTCTCCATCTCTGGACAGGAGAATGGAAAGAAGTAAGGGTGAATCCCAGAAACGGTCAGATTCCCTGTTGGACCATTTAAACGTCAGCTTCTTCCTATGCTGAGAATATTACAACAAATGGCTTTTAAGGAACACTTGCTAAATATTGGGGAATAGTAGTAAATAAAACATACATATAGAGAGTTTAATGGTTGATGAGAAGACAAATGCATCACATTCTAAAAACAGATGTACAAACTGTGAAGTGCCTTGAGTAGGGACAGCAGCAATTTTGCATTTTCTCCCATATCCTGTTCAAGGAAACCAAGACTGTGGGAGCTTGTCTAAGAGACCTCATAGTAGATGCACTTGCTTATGTATGCCTTTCTGAAGGCCCAGAGGAAGATGTTTCCACATTCCACAAAGAGATTCCCACTCTGGTGAATCCTCTGGATTCCAAAGCAATGTCTGCCTTTTTAGGACAGTTGCTATCTCTTCCTAACTAACTTCCACTACCTCTCTTTTGTTCCCTATGTTATTTGCTTTTCGTCCTCTGTTTCTAAAGCTTGTTTATGCTAGATTTTATTTCATCCATAATTTCGACTGCCATCTTGGATATAACTTGGAAATTATTCCTCTGCTTCTCCCTCAGACATCTGTAATCAGCACACAGTGGTGGTAGGTCCCAAGGGGTGGTCAAAGGGTGGAACATGATTTGTTCAAATCCACAGTATGTGAGCCAGGGGTTAATCACTTATCCTGTTTGTGTTCCAATTACATCCTCTGTAAAATGGGGTAATAGTAATTCTTACTTTATAGTTTCTTGGTTTGAACACCTGGGAAATGCTCAATCAGCTCCTTTTAATCACCAAGATAAAAGCTTGCCCTCTTTCTCTAGTTGAAATCCATATAAACAATTCTTTACATTTCATGTCCTATACACTTTCTATTTCCCATTATAGACTCCTCTCACAGGAAAGTTTTCATCAACAAAAAACACTCTACTAAGGACCTACTAGAAGAGGAATGGGGTAGGTTTAGGTTATGCACTCCCCAGCACACAACTAAGTAGTCCTCCATTTGATATTCCTGCATTTCAAATACATTTCAGTGACACTCTGACCTAACTCTTGGCACTTCCTGTTCTATACTGCTGAGTTAGTCAATCAGACACAAACCTTACCCACACACCGTACCAAAATGCTTCTAGGTATTCAGCAAAGTCATATTGAATTTTCACTGCAAAAACACTTCAGCAGTCAATATCAGTTATTTGGTCACACATAATAATTCTAAATACTCCATAGCTGTCCACAAAAGAATGATGATGAATGAGATTTTCATCATCTCATATGTGTGTGTTATACCTTTTTTGCATTTTCATTTTTATTTTCTATTTAATCCAAGTCATCTCACACTGAAAGCCTTCTCATTCATGTGCTCATTCAATGAATAAATACTGAGAACACATGGGCCACATACAAAGCTAAGCACTGAGGATATTAAAAAGGCACCTATCTACAATGCCTCACACACTGAGACATTTAAAGGCCCAGTGATCTTTACAGCTATCTGACTACAATCTGACATTCCCTTCATGGTCCTAAAGAGGGTTATACTTGGCTAAAACACTGTTAGTCATGGGGGTGTCATGATCACTTCTCTGTCTCAATTCCTATTCCTGAGAGAAAACTTCCATCCCAGGCAGGGTAGTGTTTATACATAGCTCTAGCCCACTGGGTGGGGTATTTGGACTATAGTATATTTCCATGTCATTTACAGAACCTAAGGTGCAGGAGCGAGAGCTCAATCTGTGCAGACAATGCGTATTGAATTTGAATCCATATTGCAGATAGACCCAGCTCCTGAAAGTTTACTTTATCTATGCAACCCTGTTTTCCTCCTCTTTAAAATGGAGATGGTAATCCCCACATAGCAAGATGATCCTGAGACACAGAGATCATGTAGTATGTATTTGAGTCTTGTTTATGTTCCCAGGGGTAACAGTGGAGGCTTTGTGAGTCTGGATCCAACCACAACAGCCTGAGGGGTAGAGGCCACATTGATGAATGAAAGTTACCATCCCTTCCTGCAACTTGGGAAGAATGTGATCTCAAAATTGCTGAATCTCATCATTACTAAATTCATTGGATTGACAGGAAACAGTGGTACTCTGGTCAACTTCTCTATCTATATCCTAAATCTGGCTGCCTCCAACTTCCTCTTCCTCTGCTACCACCTCATTGGTACCCTTCAGGCTGTCATCACCTTCATTAATCCCTTACACATCTGTCTGTACATCATCTTAAGGATTGTGTCATTTGTTCCCTATGTCACAGGCCGAAGCAGGCTTAATTCCATTAGCACTAAGCACTGACTGTCCATCCTATGGCCCATCAGGTACCACTGCCATTGCCAGAAACACATGTCTGCTGTCATGTGTACCCTATTCTGGGTTGTGTCCCTGCTCCTGAGCATCTTGACATGGTTCTGCTGTTATATTCTGCTTAGAAATTCTGATGATGATTGATGTAGGAAAACTAATCCTATCGTAAATATGTAATTGATTTTTTGTGTTTGTGATTCGCTCAGGTTCCAAACTGGCCCTGATAATCAGGATCCTTTGTGGATCCCAACAGATGCTGCTGGCCAGGCTGTATGTGATCATCCTGCTTATGGTGCTGGTCTTCCTCCTCTGCAGCATGACGTTTTACAGAAATTGGTTCCTATTTGTCTGGATTCAGAATTATTTTGATGTATTTATTAGTCTTGATCTGGTTTCACTTGTCCTGTCCTCTGTTAATAGTTGCACCCACTTCATCATTTACTCCTTCATTGGCTCCTTTAGGCAGCAGCTGAAAAGGAGAAACTCGGGCTGTTTCTACAGAGGGCTCTGCAGGACACTCCCAAGGAGGACAAATGTGGAGGCAGCCTTCCTCAGGGAACCCCGGAGATGTCAGGCTGCAGAATGGAGCCATAATGAGTCTTTGTTCTGGTCCATCAGATGTGGCTTTGGGAGTCAACAATGCCCATACTTCTCAGCTGCCTGCTCTTCTTTTGGTCTCATGCCCCTAAAATGCCTCTGTGATCCGTTGTATGCAAATGGATTTATATTAACCTAGATTTTCTTGCTCAACTTAGAGAAACCAGTCTGAAATAAGAACATCTCTGCCCTGCACACGTTCCAGCAACATTTTCCAGAAAGTTATTTGGGCCCGACTTTGGAAATTCCTGGGGAAATTCATAAAAATTTCAGCAATCCACAAACATGATTTTACTCCCAAATTACTCCATGAACATGCAGCCTCAGGGTGTGTGAAGATGATATATTCAGTGTCCCTTCCATCTTCCTTGTAAGATTTTTTTTTTTAAAGTCTGTTTACCTGCCTGATATTTTTGGTTCTCATTGTGCCTGAGATGTCAGTTTGTGGGATGGGTATGACTGGAGTCTAGGCAAGAGGTTTTAATAACCCTCTCTGACACAGACATGTGATCTTTTGCTGTAGATAAGTAAATATAATCCTGGTTTGGATATCTCCAGGATATAAAAATCTAATCTAATAAGTAGGAAGAATAACAAATATGAAAAATGTTGGATTATTCCTATTTTCTGAGATTTGGATGCTTTACTCATTCAAACTCAATCATTCAGATAAAGGGTTAAACTGTTGTTAGGGTTTGGATCTGGAATGTCGACCAAAGTCTCCTGTTGAAAGCACAGCCCCCAGTATGGAAATATTCAAAGGTAACTTTTAGGCAATGATTGGATCATGGGATTCTAACTTTATCAAATGGATTAATCCATTGATAGCTAAATGGACAACTAGGAGTTGGGACCTAGCCAGAGGAAGTAGGTCACTGTGCACTGGGGACATGCCCTGGAAGGGTTTATCTTGTCCCTGGCCCCCTCCTCCATGCCTCTGTTCATATTCATATATTCATATATATTCTCTCTCTCTCTCTCTCCCTTCCTCCCTGCCTCCCTCCCTCCCCCCACACACCCACCCACTCACCCCTTTCCTGGCTCCCAAAACCTGAGTAGTTTTCTTCTGCCACACCCTCTCATCTTCCCACCATGATGTTCTGCTTCGCTCAGACCTAGAGCAACGGAACTGGCTGACCAAGGACTAAAACCTCTGAAACTGTAAACCCCCGGGGGGAAAAAAACTCTCCTCCTCTAAGTTGTTCTTTTAATGTATTTTAGTCCCAGTGATGAAACACTAATATGACTATAATGTATTCCATTGATATCTTCCCTGCTTTATACCCTTCGGGTTCTGTCCTAATTTGATCATTAGTATTTGTATAAATATGTTTTGTATTTGGTTGCATTATGATGAACCACTACCAATTTGGCTAGATTGAGTACAAATTAATAAAATGTCAATTCTACCTTTAAAAGTCCTTATTAAAATATTAGCCAAGAGAATCCAACAATACGTAAAAAGAATGATACCACAAATGGCCTTATTTCAAGAATACAATGTTCTTTAAACATTAAAAAAAAAAAAAAAAAAAACCACAGGGCTGGCCTAAGCTTGAGGCTAAACAAGCACAACACAGCACATCATTGCTGCCTCCCCACACATAGTCCAGCACTGACTAGCAAGCAACAGTAGTCTACCACGGGGGTTGACCAGCTCATGCAGAGTGACATTGCTGTTCAAGCATGGAGGTATGACTGAAGGCTGAAGGAGTAGCAGGAACAGTGAGAAAAATTCACTGGCATCTTAGACCCCATGCAAAACACAAAACAACAGCCCATTGTTACCAAATTGAAGACTATCATATAGTGAAACTATCAATACAAATATCATGCAGACTACACAACTCCTGTCTAGATCAACTCCCACATACTAATGGCTTGACAGGAAAGGCATGACTCTTTCCATACTTAATAAAATCTACCTCATTTTCTTCTATTCTGCACAAGAAGTTCAACATTGAATCAAAAATTATAGGACAAGAACGGGGGATATAGATCTGTTGGTAGACTGCTTGTCTACTATGCACAAGGCCCTAGGTTCAAGCCACAGAACTACAAAAACTAAAAATTAAATGACAAGAGGAAGCTGGGAATAGTGGCATGCACCTGCAATCCCAGTTACTCAGGAGGCTGAGTCAGAAGGATTAGGAGTTCAAGCCAGCCTGGGCAACACAGCAAGACCCCATCTCAGGAAAAAAAAATTATAAGACAGAAAAAAGCAAGTAAAAATGTTTCAATATCTATAGAAGCAGAGTACAATTTGACCCAACTGTGAAAAATAATAAATAGCAACTTTAAATATGCTACTAATGCCTAGAAGGGTGGTTACTAAAGATTGGGAAGGATTTAGAGAGGTGGAGAAAGATGGTTGGATTTAATCATTACATGCTGTATGTCTGTATGGAAATATCAACTGAACCCCATTAATATGTGCAATTAATACATGTTAATAAATAATTTTTTAAATTCATAGGAGGAGGAGATAGTAGACTAGAGAAAGGGAGCCCTTTACAGTTGCTCCACAGTTCAAGATTCAAGCAGCAAGAGTATTGCTTCTCAGAGAAGTGGGTGACTGAAGGAATTCACTGAAATCAACACTGGACAGTATAATCATTTCTATGTCTCTAGAATCACATAATACTGAATTTCTGTGTCTCTATGATTATGATTATGGAGACATCGAAATTCAGTGTCTCTATGATTATGATTATGGAGACATAGAAATTCAGTAGCTTTGAACACAGGACAAGAAATAATACATTAGAGATGCTCCAGCTTTGGTGGCAGCAGCTCTGTCCATTCACTGTGGAAGGGAGGTTAACATAGGCAAAAAGAAAGAAAAAGCACTGTGAATAAATTTGTAGAACAGAAAGGCAGCTTGTCTTAACTGACCCAGAGACAGCAGGGCAAGCTGATGATTGAAAAGTTCTCAAAATCTCTCAGCAGGTGAGCAGAAGAGTTGAGATGGGAACCATCTGCAAGTGGTTGCACGGCAGCTTACAGGAGCTCCTAACGGCTTTCCAGCCTATTCCAGCAGATGCCTGTCATGTAGTCCAGAGTTGCCTGGACCAGTTGCCTGAAACAGGCAGAAAAGATTGCTGAGGATATTGAGGGGAGAGAAACTTGTGTTCCCTTTATCTTTGGTGATTCATATGACCATCTGGGGAGAGGCCATAAACTGGTTCAACAGGCACATCGGCACTCCAGTTATGATCCTATGAAATCCACATCCGTGGTGATGGAATAGATGAGCCCTGCAGAAGATCAGATCCCCCACTCTAAGAGTGCAATTTTCCAGAGGTCCCTGAGACCCAGACATCCAGCAGAGATTGGAGTCTGTCCAGCAACAGGGAGTGTGGATTTAATCTCAAATAATACCTTCTGAAAAGTTCTAAAGGGCAGGCAGAATTAAACCCCAGCTGCTGGAACTTCCTATATAGAACTCTACAATACCCCTGCTCTGGGAGTGCATTGACCTAGTCTGTCCAGATAAAACTCCAACTGTCAGTACTCCTCTGTACTGTGAGATGGGAAGTGTTATGGTTTAGATATATGGTGTCCCCCAAAAGATCAGGTATGGACAATGCAAAAAGGTGTAGAGGTGAAATGATTGGGTTATGAGAGCTCTAACCCAATCAGTGGATTAATCCCAACAGGAAAGCTGGTATAGTGTGGCTGAGGAGGTGTGTCATTGGAGGTGTGCTTTGGGATATATATTTTATAACTGGTGAATGGAGTCTGTCGCTGCTCCTGGTGTGATGTCTTTAGTGGCTTCCCTCTAACACACTCTTCCTCCATGATGTTCTTCCTCCACCTCAAAACCCGAGGAATGGAGTCAGCCATCTATGGACTGAGACCTCGGAAACCATGAGACCTCAAATAAACTTTTCCTCCTAAAATTATTCTTGTCAGGTCTTTTTATCACAGCAGTGAAAAAGCTGACTAAAACAGGAGGCTGAGACCTACTACAACCAGGCTTGGCTCTAGGCCACACCAGCTGGCAGCTTGTTTGAGAAACACAAAGAGATCAGATTTAACAACCTCCAGCCCTTCATTGAAGAGATACATAACCCAAAAGTAAATGCAAAGAAGGGCACAACAGCATGGGCTGTGCACCCATCCTTGTCAATAGTTCTGACCACCAAAGTGGAGACAAGCTCTTCATTTTTCATTAAATATTTTTTCCTCTTTTTTCCTTTTCTATATCCTTTTCTCCAATCTCTCTGTGTGTGTGTGTGTGTGTGTGACCTTGATGCACTGATAGGTTCAAGAACATATATATAATTTTTCTTTCACTTTAATAATTTGTTTCTTCTCCTGTTATTTAAACTTGCTTTGACCTCAGAGGGGCAGAGTTTTTTATGGGTCTGTTTCAGATTGATATTTTTATTTATTTATTTGTTCTTATTTTTGCTTTTTTCCCCTTGTCTTACTCCTTCATTTTCTTTCCCCTCCAATAGCCAAATGCTCTAGTTCCCTCTTCCTCTCTTTATTTATTTGGTTACTCTTAGTTATTTTTTAATCCTTCTTTATATTCATCACCTGCTACCTCTCTTCTGCTTCCCCTCTGTTCACATTTTAAACATTTCAAACTTTCTCTTGCCTTCTTACTTCATATTTTCTTCATTTAAGGAACTGTAATTTTTACTATGTGTTGGAACTGTTTAGTTTATATCATTCCTACCTGCCACCATTCATGTTGTTGTGGTTATTAAGACAGTAGATGATGTAACTGACACATAATGATATATCTAGTTCAGGGCTGTTTGGTATTGTTGCTGATGTTAAATGCAAAACCCACCATTCCTTTTCATGTGGCAGTCAGTGCTACAGATGTTATTATAGGCACAGAACATGTATTTCAAGGCTGTATATTGGTTGCTACCATTATTGCTATTACTTGCTCCCCACTTTTCTAAGAGGGCCTGGGAAGTGATTGGTACACAAGTTCACAGAGTAGAGACCAATGCAAGATAGAGTTGCTTCTTCAAAAAGATAAACAAGGTTGATAAATCCTTAGTCAAATTAACCAAAAGAAAGAGAAGACCTAAATCAACAAAATTAGAGATAAAAAAGGAGATATCACCATAAACACTTGCAAAATTCAAAAGAATCATTAGAGACTTTGAAAATGTATACTCAAATAAACTGGAAAATCTAGAAAACACTGACAAATTTCTAGACAAAAATGACCTGGCCAAATTGAACCATGAAGATATAGAAAATCTAAACAAATCAATATCAAGCAATGAAACTTAAGCAGCATTTTTAAAACTTCCAACAATGAAAAGTCCAGGACCATATGGATTCTTAGCTGAGGTCCACCAGACATTTAAAGAAGACCTAAAACAATCTTCCTCAAATTATTCCACAAAATATGAAGAGAGGGAACATTCCCAATTTCACTCTATGAAGCCAGTATTACCCTGATAACAAAACCAGACAAAGACATACAAAAGAAAAGAAACCTGGAGACGAATATCCCTCAAGAACATAGACCTAAAAATCCTTTATAAAATATTAGCAAACCACATTCAAAAACACATTAAGAATATAGTACACCATGATCAAGTAGGTTTCATCCCAGTGACTCAAGGGTTAGTTCAACACAAAAACCAATAAATGTAATCTACCACAAAAATACAACTAAGGACAAGAATCACATGATCATCTCAATAGATGCAGAAAAGCTTTTGACAAAATTCAGTAGCCATTCATGTTAAAATGCAGGAAAAACTAGGGATGGAAGGAACTGACCTCGACATTGTAAAAGTTATATATGACAAATCTACGGCCAACATCAAGGTGAACAGAGAAATACTGGAAGCATATCCTCTAAAATCAGAAGCAGGATGAGGATATCCACTCTCATTACTCCTACTCAATATAGTTTTTGAAACTCCAGCCACAGCAATCAAGTAAGAGAAGAAAATTAAAGGAAGACAAGTAGAAAAAGCATAAGTCAAATTATCTGTTTGCTGATGACATGATCTTATGTTTAGAGACCCAAAAACTCCATCAGAATACTTCTAGATCTGGTAAACAAATTCAGCAAAGTACAGGATATAAGATTAATATTCATAAGTCAAAAGCTTTCCTATACTTCACTAATGAATCTGCTGAGAAAGAAATCAGGAAAACTATCCAATCAACAATGATCTCAAAAAAATAAAATAAAATACTTTGGAATAAATCTAACCAAGGAGATGAAAGACCTGTACAATGAAAACTATAGAAGACTGAAGAAAGAAATTGAAGAGGACCTTAAAAGATGTAAAGACCTCTCATGCTTTTCAGTAGGCAGAATAATTATTGCTAAAATGGGCATCTTACCAAAAGCATTATACAAATTCAATGCAATCTCCTCAAAATACCAATGATATTCTTCACAGAACTAGAAAAAAAAACAGTCCTAAAATTCATTTGGAAGAATAAAAGACCAGAATGGCCAAAGCAATTCTAAGCCAAAAAAGCAATGCTGGAGGCATCACAATACCTGTCTGAGTCAGTTTTTCCACTGCTAAGATCAAAATACCTGACAATAGCAATGTGGAGGAGGAAAAGTTTATTTTGGGACTCACAGTTCCAAAAGTCTCAGTCCACAGATAGCCAACTCCATTGCTCTGCGCTCAATGTGGAAGAAAGTAGCTCAGGACATTGTATCAGGAAGCATAAATAAAACTCCATTCACCAAGAACAAAATATATATACCCCCAAAGGCATGTCCCCAATGACCCCCCTCTTCCAGCCACACCCTACCTGCCTACAGCTACCATCTAGTTAATCAGTGGATTAATGCATAGATTGTGTTAACACATCATTTCCCCTTTATACTTTCTTGCATTATCCCCCTTATAATTTCTTGCATTATCTCACACATGAACGGTTGCTTGGGGGATACCTTATATCTAAACCATGACAATATCTGACTTCAAATTATACTACAGAGATACAGTAATAAAAATTGCATGGTACTGGCATAAAAGCAGACGCATAGGCCAATGGTACAGAATAGAAGACAGAGACAAACCCACACATCTGATCCTTGACAAAGGTGCCAAAATCATATGTTGAAAAAAAAAGAGCTTTTTTAACAAATGGTACTAGGGAAACTGGTTATCCAAATGTAGAAGAATGAAACTAGACCCTTATCTCTCACCTGCACAAAAATAAACTCAAAATGGATCAAAGACCTAGGAATTAGACCAGAAACTATGCAACTCCTAGAACATATAAAGTCAACACTCCAGCATAAAGGCATTAGCAACAATTTATAATACCAAGAATTCATAAATGGAATGGCATATAATTAAAAAACTTCTTCACAGAAAAAGATACAATTAGAAAGGTGAAGAGAGACCAACAGAATGGAAGAAAATCTTTACTAGGTAGTCTTCTGACAGGATTAATATCTATAATATATAAAGCACACCAAAAAACAAATAACCCAATTAATAAGTGGACAAATAAATAAAACAAACACTTCTCAAAAGAAGAAATACAAATGAACAAATATATGAAAAAAGTCTCAACATCATTAGTAGTTAGGGAAATGTAAATCAAAACTATACTGAGATTTCATCTCACACCAGTCAGAATGGCAGTCATCAAGAATACAAACAATAGCTCTTCAATGAGGCTCCCAAGAGGATGCAGAGATGCAGATCATTGTGAAGACACTGACAGGCAAGAGCATCACCCTCTAGGTCAAGCACAGTGACACCATCGAGAATGTCACGCCATCATCCAAGACAAGAAAGGCATCCCACAGGACCAGCAGTGACTGATATTCACAGGCAAATAGCTGGAGGATGGACACACTCTCAGATTGCAACATCCAGAAAGAGTCCACCATGCACTTGGTGCTATGCCTATGAGGTGGCACAATTGAGCCTTTCCTGTACCAGCTTAACCAGAAGTACAAGTGTGACAATATGATCTGTCAACTGGGTTATCAACTGCCACAAGAAGTATGGCCACACTAGCAACCTCCACCCCAAGAAGAAGGTCAAATAAAGTCTGTCCACTGGTTCCTTTCCCCAAAGGATGGCCTCCTGCCCAAGCCCCATGCACAGCCTTGGGACTGCAATAAAGTTTCCTGTATATTGACTGGAGCTATTTAGGAAAGAAAGAAAACAAATAAATGCTGGAAAGGATGTGGATAAAAGGAACAATTTTACACTATTGGTGGGAATGTAAGTTAGTACAACCACCATGGAAATCAGTATGGAGGTTCCTCAAAAGACTGGAAATGGACTCACCATATGACCCAGGGATACCCTTCATCAGTATTTATCCTAAAGAATTTAAGTCATCATACTGTAGTGATATGTGCATACCCATGTCTATAGCAGCACAATTCACAATAGCCAAACTAAGGAACCATTCTAGGTGTTCATCAGTGGATAAATTCATAAAGAAAATGTGATATATATACACAATGAAGTTTTATTCAGCCATAAAGAAAAATTAAATTGTTATCATTTGCAAAAAAAAAAAACAGATGGAACTAGAGACCATTATGTTAAGTGAAATAAGCAAATTCAGAAGGTCAAGGGTTATATGTTTTCTCTCATATGTGAAAACTAGAGAGGAAAAAGGGAAATAATGGGTGGGGGTGGGGGTCTCATGAAAATCAAAGGGAAAGGAAAGGGTCCAGGAGTGGAAAGGGTCCAGGGATGGAAGCAAGGAGGGAGGGGGAAGTGCTGGGAAATGATATTGACCAAATTACATTGTTATTTTGTGTGCATGGATGAATATGTAAAAACAAATCCCATCATTGTGGACAACTATAATGCACCAATTTAAAATGTTGGGGGGGAAAGAAACATGTTTATCATGTATTTACCATATAAGCCTACATCCATTCCTAGGTATTTGCCCAAAATAATAAAAACATATTTGTACACAAAGCCTTATACATGAATGTTAAGAGCAGATTTATTCATAACATCCAAAGCTTGGAAACAATTCAAATATTTAAAAAAACAGGTGAATAAGTAAATAATTTTTGGTATATCACACAATTTTTGGTATATCAGCGATAAAAAAATGACTTATTGACATCTGCAACAAAGAAACAAGAAACAATAGGCAAAATAGTGTGACTGTCCAATCCAGATCAGAAAAAAAGAAACCAGCTCTTTAGTGAGATAAAACAGAGCAGTTGTGGGGGCTAGGGATGAGGTTCATTCTTGCCTCGCATGTGTGAAGCACTGGGTTTGATCCTTAGTACCACATATAAATAAATGAATAAAATAAAAGTCTGCCAACATCTAAAATAAAAACTATATCAGCAAAATTTTAAAACAAAAACAAAAAAAAAAAAACCAGAGCAGTTGTTATTTGGTTCAAAAGGTGGGGATGGGAAACTTGCAGCAAAAAAGCATGAGAGAAACATAGGGGAAAATAGAAAAGTTTCTGAATCTTGACCACAGTGGTGGCAGGGTAGTTTATATATATATATATATATATATGTACACATATATATATATGTGTGTGTGTATATATACATGTGTGTATATATGTGTGTATATATATGTATGTATATATATGTATACACACACACATATATATGTAAAATACATATTATATATAAAATATATTATATATATACACACATACATATACACACACATTTGTCAAAACTCATTTTGAATATACATAATATAAACTATGTGCATTATATAAATTTTCATTAATAAATTTAATTTTAGAAAAATGGAAAGTACATACCCTTGAATAAAAAATGTCAGCAAATTAACCAAATCCAGCCTTATTAAATAACAGATAATAACAGCACAGATGTGTAACTCACGTTTCAAACAGACAGAGCTGGGTGTGGTGGTACATGCTTATAATCCCAGTGACGGGAGGCTGAGGCAGGACTGCAAGTTCAAAGCCAGCCTCAGCAACTTAGTGAGGCCCTAAGCAACTTAGTAAGACCCTATCTCAAAATAAAAAATATAAAGGGGTAGGGATGTGGCTTAGTGGCTAAGCACCCTGGGTTAAATCCCCAGTACCAAAAAAAAAAAATCAGAAAGTTAAATATGCTCAACATATGATTAACTCAGTGTGAGACATATAAGTGTTATTGCTACTATAATTAACAAAATTTTATTTAGGTATTTTTTGTCTGATGAATAATGAGGAAAATCCCCATGGATACCAAAATTCCATTAACATTATACGAAGCTGGGTGTGGTGGCACAGGACTGTAATTCCTGAGGCAGGAGGATCGCAGGTTCAAAGCCAGTCTCAGCACGGGCAAGGCACTAAGCAACTCAGTGAGACCCTATCTCTAAATAAAATACAAAATAGGGCTGGGGATGTGGCTCAGTGGCCGAGTACCCCTGGGTTCAATCCCTGGTTCCGAGAAAAAAAATTACACTAACCAAGATTTTGTAAGATCTTGTGGGACTTCTCAGTTCATACGTGACAATGAGAGTGTTATGAAAGCAGAGCTCAGAGGACAGGTGAGAGCATGAGAACAAAGCCCATGGGACCCTTCAGACACCTGAGATTTACAGGAGAATAGAAATTGAAGTGCAAACAAAGAGACCATAAAAGAATAAGGGTGAGGTCCAAGTGGAGCCAGGACGAGACGTAAAACAAACCCAAGATTCCTGTCACTGTGAGGATGCGTCACATTTTGTCCCCTCTGTGTGCTCAAGCCAAGGCACACACGTCTTGTCAGGTGTGCAAATCACATAGGCCAGAATGTTGTTCTCAATATTTTGACTGGACTGGGACTGACAGGAAGAGCCTCTCAGTCTCTGGGAACAAGCCCTTCTCTACCACATTCACTAGAATTCCCATACAAACAGGAAACTCTTTTGCCACCTACTATTAGAAAAATGGTGATTGGTCCAGCTTAGGTCACATGCCCCACTGGACAGGGTGTGGGCTAGAATCATTGCCTCCCATTTTCTCACAAGCCATTGTCCCTTTATAGGGAAGTGACTACAATACAAAAAGAAGTCACTGCAGTACACAGGGAAGTGGCTGTAGTGCAAAGGTAGACAGTGAGGATTTGTGAACCAACCAGTCACTTGACTTAGTGTCAAATGCATGAAAGAAAACAACTTCAAAAAAAGACACAAACAGCTTAGGAAATCAAGCAAGAATTAAGGGAAAGCTAATAATTTTTATCTTCAACGCCCTCTAAGCCTTCAGTTCGAATGGACCTCTGTAACAAAAGACAGATTAACATGAGAAAAGCAAGCAGAGGTTATTAACATGTACCTTTCACATACACATGGGAGACACTCAGGGAACAGCAGTTCACAAGAGGTGGCTTTGAAGTCCAGCTTCAACAAAGAACAACTTTATAGAGAAGTGATAAAACAAAAGAAAAGGACTTTGTGTCTTTAGGGGCAGCAACTTGAGGGAAGGCAAATGAATGACAAAGGCTGGTTGGTAAAGCTTGTCAATATAAATTCCTCTGTTTCTCCCAGGAGCTGTGGTGCACAGCTGTAATTGTAGCAAATCCCGAGACAACTAGAAACCAGACTATTGAACATCAGAGCATCTAAAAAGTTGATTAACAGTTGTTTTTTCTAGCTGGAAGAGATGCAAAAAAGCCATTTCTGTTAATTTTGGTTATACCAAACCATGTGACCTGCCCCTGCATCTCCAAAAATTGAGGATGAAAAATCAGTACCAATTTCATAACCACTGACAGGCCTCTTGTGTGCTCACAGACTCATTCTCTCAGCTCCCTCTTCTGGACAATCTGAGGTTCACATCACAATAGATGATAGATGTGAAGATTGAGGATACTTGTCCCCCAATCAGACAGGGCTACAGGTGCACCATGGGATGCCTTTCCCTATCCCTTGACGCTCTCTGGGGTTCTTTCTCCGTGAGTGGAAGGCAGAAGAGAGTCCTGTCACGATCACTCCACAAAGATTTGTCATTTATTTTAATTATGTTCTCCAGGAGGAAAACCTCAAATTTTTCCAAAAGTTTATACCACAGCAGTCCTTATAACAGTACAGATGTGTACACATTCATCCTAAATTGAAGAATATCTATCACCGAATAGCAACAATATTCAAGACACTCCACCCACAGAGAATTACAGAGTCCCTCAATCCCTGGCAAACTTCCACCATTTTAAAAACAGAGGCCCAAACTCTTAATGGAAACACTTGCAGCCAAATATGATGATATATGAAAAATCATATGTGATGTTGTCATGTATTATTTAATCCCCTAGTGCAATCTGAGACAGTACCCCACAACAAAACACATTAATATTTCTCCAAATAAAGTGATGACCATGCACACTAAGGGAAACTAATGAAGATGACATTCTGCCTCACAGAATTCTAGCTCCGTGAGCTTTGGTAACAAACATACAAAGCCAACTTTCAGTTGTCAAAGTTTGGGGACATTTTGGAATTGCAGATCAGAGAATATGGACCTGTATCTGTGAATAAATTGGTTGATGAGAATTGGTTCCCCGGGAGTTAATGGGCTGAAGATGTGGCTAAAATTCTGGGAAGAGACTCTCATCACTAGCTCTCCTTAAGAATTTCTTCACACTGTGCAAGTGGACATCATTATCATCATCATCATCATCATCATCATCGTCATTATCTTCATCATCACTAATATTTGTTGAGCTTTTCCTGTGAGCCATGCTACATGTGAGTTTCTTTTCAAGCAATGTGTCATTTGGTCATCACATTAGCAGTATAATTCTTAAGTCATAAGAATCTAATATTCAGGGAGAATAAGAAAGTTTTCTAAGATAACACAGCTTGTAAGACACAGAACATGATATCAAACCTAGGTCTCTCTTACTCTATGATCTACTTGTAACCATTGTTTGCACTGCTAACCTACATCTTTGTTTCTGGGGAAGGGCTGTCTTGCCTCTGCTCTATCTATAACCCAGTCCACCACCCACCCCCGCCAGGGCCCTTTGGAGAACCAGTGTAGGGCCTTCCCATAATGAAGCTGCCTAAGGAGTCAACAAAGAAGTAAATGATAGGGTTGGTGCTGCTACTCAATCAGAACAGGAGGTGCACTAATCAGGCAAGGCTACACCACTGTGGTAGAGCACTGGCCAGTGAAATAGGTACCAGCAGATGCCAGGGGGTGAACCACAGAGGAGGAAGACCAGAATTGTAAGCAGAAGGTTCACAAGGAGCCTGGTCAATCCACCCCTGCTGGGAGACACACTGGACCCTGACCAACAGGATCAGGCTGGATCTATTGAGAACATCCCTGGTGGCAGGGATGAAGTCAAAAGTCTGCCACAGTCTGTCTTTAAAGAATCTAAACTATAAATCACAGAAGTACCCTTCAAGGATACTCCAGCAGCGGGGACAGGGTTTGTGAGAACTGATATCTATATGGGAAGCAACAGTGGTACTAAATGGGTCACAGGACAGACAGACAGCACACAGACAGGTAGACAGGTGCTAATAGCCTTAAGGACCCTCAGACCCATGACATAAGAGTACTTCATAGTGATCATGAAGAACAGCATGCATACCACAAGAACATGGAAGATGCAAACAATAACCTCTAGAGATTGCGTAGCCTAGTATAGAAGGAGCACATGAACCTCAGCCAGGCTAAGGATGTAGATGGAGAGGGGTTCCAACAGATGCAGCCCAGGAGGCAAAAGACCATCACTTCCCACCAGCCCACCAAGGGCAATTATGAGCTGAGCTAGACTAAGATCAAGAAGCTGAACAAGTATTTGGAATCAGGTACAGATAACATGAAGTTATCATTAGTGGTTGCTTAAAACATGTCCCAGTACCCTCTGGTAGTGTATCTGGGAACATAAATAAAAACTAATAGCTACTCCATGATTGCTAATCCCCACACCCTATAGCTGGATAAAATTTTGAAATAGTCAGTTGGGTTCTCCTATACACACCTCCACCACAATTTACTCTGTTAACTTCTCCCCATTGAGTCAAAGATACTTATTGTCTCAGGGAAGATCTATTGTTTTTATCGTTGGAGCACAGAGGGTCACAAACATTACTTAACTTTTGTCTTTCAAAGTAGGCCACCAACACTTCACAGAAGATGATATACAGGTGATCAACAAATATATGAAAAAGTGCTCATCATCTCTAGTAATTAGAAAAATGCAAATTAAAACCACCCTAAGATTTCATCTAACTCCAGTTAGAATGGCTATTATCAAGAACACAAGCAATAATAAATGTTGGCATGGATGTGGAGAAAAAGGCACACTCATACATTGCTGGTGGAGTTGCAAATTGGTGCAGCCACTCTGGAAATTAGTATGGAGATTCCTCAGAAAACTTGGAATGGAACCACCATTTGATCCAGCTATCCCACTCCTCAGTTTATACCCAAAGAACTTAAAATCAGCATATTCCAGTGACACAGCCACATCAATGTTCATAGCTGCTCAATTCACAATTGCTAGATTATGGAACCAACCTACATGCCCTTCAATTGATAAATAGATGAAGAAACTGTGGTATATATACACAGTGGAATATTACTCAGCCATAAAGAAGAATAAAATTTTGGCATTTGCTAGTAAATGGATGGATTTGGAGAATATCATAATAAGTGAAATAAGCCAATCCCAAAAAACCAAAGGCCAAATGTTTTTTCTGATAAGTGGATGATGATACATAACAGGGGCAGGGGTGGGCAAGAGTAGAATGGAGGAACTTTGGATTGTATAGAGAGAAATGGGGCAGGAGTGGGGGGAAGGAAAGATAATGGACTGAAACAGACATTATTACCCTATGTACATGTATGATTACATGAATGGTATGAGTCTACATTGTGTACAACCATAGAAATGAAAAGTTTTACCCCATTGCGTAAAATGAATCAAAATGCAATCTGTATAAATAAAAATTAAAACAAAATAGGCCATCAAGAAAAAAATCTTATGCTTGTCTCCATAGATGCTGAGAAGTCACATGACAGAATTCAATAACAATTCCTGATTAAAAATAAAATAGAAATGAATAGATATAGTCATGCTTTGCTTCATCACAAGGATGGTTCTGAGAAATGTGTCCTTAGGCAATTTCATCATTATGCAAACATTACTGAGTGTAGTTAACAAAGCAAGGTGGTACTACACCTGGCCTCCATGGTATAGGCTATTGCTTCAAAGCTACAAACTTGCACAACATGTACTGAATACGATAGGCAATTGTAAAACGATGGTATTTTTGTATCTAAAATATCTGAACATAGAAAAGAGCACAGAAAATACAGATTTTCTAAAAGGTACATCTGTATAGAACACTTATGAATGGAGCTCGCAGGACTGAAAGTTGCTCCACGTGACACTGAGTGAGCGGTGAGTGAATGTGAAGGCCTAGGACATTACTGTACCCTCCTGTGGGCATCACAGACACTGTATGCTTGGGCTACACTGAGCTTATTTTAAGTTTCTTTCTTCAATAATAAGTTAGCCAGAGCTTACTGTAACATTTTAGTCGATACTACACTGGTATAGTATATACTAGTCTATATTTTTCAGTTCTATAAATGTTTTTTATACTTCTGTAATTAAACTTAGCTTAAAACACAAACACATTGTACAGTGATGCAGAAGTATTTTCCCCTACATATCCTGATTCTGTAAATTTTTCCTTTTTTAATTTTTAAACGTTTTTGTTAAAAACTAAC
The DNA here is from genome assembly GCA_020662805.1 of Glaucomys volans. Taxonomy (NCBI): domain Eukaryota; kingdom Metazoa; phylum Chordata; class Mammalia; order Rodentia; family Sciuridae; genus Glaucomys; species Glaucomys volans. The sequence goes on from JAJEJO010001724.1 coordinate 141,177, forward strand.
ACAAAAACAAACTTAGGGCTACAAAGGATTGGGATCCTCAATAGCCCTCAATAGCCCACATTTGGTCCCACTGGAAGGTCTTTAGGGACAAAAAACTCATGGAGCTATCATCTCTATGACAGCAATGCCTTCTGAATGCCAACTGAAGGACATGCCTGAGGCTTTTCTTCAACAAGTGTCACTCTCTTCATAAGTAGATCCCTGATGGTTCACTTGGTTTGTTTCTTTTTTGTACCACAGATTTTCTCATAAGCAGATAATGCACCATGAACATTCCTTTATATTATTTCCTTTATATTACCCTCTGTATTGGGTTCATGTTTTCAGACTTTTTAAAGAGCTCATTGAGGTCTGCAAAAACTTCTACTAAACCCTTCACTGTGAAGTCACCTTCTGTAGTTTCCTTTTCTCTTGACTCTTTTTTAACTATGCCTTCCTGTTCAGTTGCGATAACTCATTAGTCCATTCCTCAGGAACCACCTCCAGGAGCTCATCAATGTCATCCTCCTCCACACCTACCTTAAAGTTATTTGCCATCTCCACCACAATGTCCTTGTTGATTTTTACAACATTATCATCTGTTAGGTTTTTGATGCTATGACTAAAACATCTGACAAGAACAACTTAGAGGAGGAAATGTTCATTTTGGGCTCAGGGTTTCAGAGGCTCAGTCCATGGTCCACCAACTCTACTGCCGTGGTCCTGAGGTGGGGCAGAGCATCATAGTGGAAGGACATGGCAGAGGAAAGCTGATCAGCTCAGGGCAGCCAGGAAGCAAAGAGACAGTGAAAAGCCAGAGACAAGACAAATAATCCCCAAAGGCATGAGCCCCAAGACCTAACTCCTCCAGTCACAACCCATCTGCCCACAGTTACCACCCAGCAATCCATTCAAAATATTAATCTGGATTCTACAGATTCCCTGGCGGAGAGACTCCATTTTGACCTCTCTGAGCCCTCGGACCTAAGCCCACCCCTTTCGCGGGGACACGGTGCTGCGGCTCAGGGACATGGCACTGCGGCTCCAGGGACACAGTGCGGCACCTCCTGGTTGCCTCTGCCCAGAAACATTGATCATTCCCAACCTGGAGGTTGTGAGATAGCGGCTATCTTGGTTCACCACTTGATCAAGCACCTCTCAAACATCTGGTGAGTTGCTGGAAATCTGCAGGGATGCTCTGGGTCTTTACAGGAAAGTTGCAATCCCTCTGATTTGCACTACTAGAGGGGAGGATATATGAGCAGCATGGGAAGACACGGGAAGAAAGTGTCCCAAACAAACCTGGATGGTGCATCAGGAGATCCTAAGGACAGCAAGGTAGAGGGAATGACAGAAATGGAGTTCAGAATGTTCATAATTAAAATGATCCGAGAAGAGAATGAGGTGACGAGAGAGCAGATTCAGGCTATGAATAATCAGCTAATAGAGCAATTTCAGGAAGCAAAAAATCATTTCAATAAAGAGATAGAAGTTCTGAGAAAAAAGCAAACAGAAATCCTTGAAGAAAAGAAGGAAATGAAGGAAACAATCAACCAAGTTAAAAACTCAATAGAAAGCATAATTAATAGAATAGATCACTTGGAAGACAGAACCTCAGACAATGAAGACAAAATATTTAATCTTGAAAACAAAGTCGAACAAACAGAGAAGATGGTTAGGAATCATGAACGAAACCTCCAAGAAATATGGGACATCATGAAAAGACCAAATTTAAGAGTTATTGGGATTGAGGAAGGCACAGAGATACAAACCAAGGGTATGAACAATCTGTTCAATGAAATAATATCAGAAAATTTCCCAAATATGATGAATGAGATG
>JAJEJO010001724.1:147994-180252 GCA_020662805.1 Glaucomys volans
CAAAATATTAATCTGTCAAATGGATTAATCTACTAGGTTACAACTCTCATAATCTGATCATTTCACCTCTGAACATTCCTGCATTGCCTATCTCATGACCATTTGGGTGAATACCTCATATCCAAACCATAACACCATCCTTAGCAATCATTTGAAGTCGTGGACAAATCTCTGGAGTGTTTTCTTTCAGATGCTATTTATAAACTCCTTGGTGACATCACCCCAAGCCCAAGCAGAGTCCTTGATACAGTTTCACAGGTAGTACTCCTTCAAGAATTTCACCAGGGTCTTCCTCAGTTACATCAATATCCTGGAAAAAGATCCTCCTCCAGTAGTGGGCCTTAAAAACTGCTGGTAAGTCCATGAAGCATTGATTGAATCAAAGAGGTAGCGTTTAGAGGGAAACACACCACTCTGATAACAGACAAAGATCACCAATACAAGGAGAATGTGCAGGAACATTGTCAAAAATAAGCAAAATCTATGTGAGTTTCCCAACAGTACTCCTCCACTTTCCTGGCATATCAATTGGTAGGGGATAGGGGATCTTGAAAGAGAAGCTGGGTCACCCACGACCCCTTATAACTCCTGTAGCACAATGGCAGGGTGTGCTGACTGATATGTGTGAAGGCCCTGGAGTTCTCACTGTGACAAATCACAAAGAGTTTTAATTTGTAGCCTGCAACATTGTCTCAAGCAAAACCATTGTCCTGTCTTCAAAAGTCTTGAAATCTGGCTTTGACTTGGCCTCTTTATGGACATCTATTTCCAGAGTAGAGAGGTTCCATCCATATTGAAGATTTGCTCTGGCAAATAATTTTCCTCCACGATCAGCTTATCTAGAGTTTCTAAAAATTCTTCAGCTGCCTTCACATCAGCACTTGTGGACTCACCACTCACTTTTACATTATTTGCTAAATAATGATTCTTACCACACGGTGCTAACAGTGCATTCAACACTGTAGCAGGGTCCAGCCTTTCCTTTCAATGTCATAACATTTTGTTTTGGCCACAATGATCTGTGATGAGAGGGATGCACTTCTGTGGCTGGTCTCAATCCAGGTCATTAGAAGTTTCTGCACATTTGATACAGGCCCTTCTCAAAATTCTTTTAGTCTCATTCCTTCAACAAAGCAGATCCTTTAACAGAAAGCAATAACTACCCCTGATTTTCCACCTTCATACTCAGAAATCCCTTTTCATTTCATTTCCAGTTCAATTGCTCCATGCAGCCTCTTACTGGCAACATTAGCAATCATGTTGTATATTCAGTGATGAACAAAACAACATGAAATAAATCAAGCACAAGAGAAAAGGATGCAATCACAGATACGGTAAACAGGAGGTGTGAGAGGCTACTGTGGGCACAAGGTGACTTTTACAGTACACTTCTGTATAAGTAGAAGGAGCACATACTGAAATAACGACGAGTACAGTAAATATATAACCCAGTAACACGGTCACTGAAAATCATTATTAGGAATTATGTGCCACGGATAATTTTATTGCCATGCTTGACTGGCAGTGCAGTAGTTATGTTGACACTAGCGTCACCACAAACACGTGAGAAATGCTTTACATCATGACTTTACACAGCTGTGACATCATTGGTAGGGATTTTTCAGCTCAGTTATAAACACATAAGCCTGCCATCACGTATGCAGTTGGTCATTGGTCAAAATGTCATTATGCAGCACATGATTGCACTTCATTAGTATACATGAGACAAATACAGATATACACACACATTTAAGCATGCCTATATGTGTGTTTATATATATATGTGTATATCTGTGTCTGTGTGTGTGTGTGTGCCTGTGTGTATGTATGTAGAGAGAGACAGAGAGAGAGAGATTGAGAAACTGGAGAAAATCTTACAAATACCAGAAAGAGAGCATGGATGCCTAATATTGTCTTTTTGTTGCTGTTGTTTTTGCTGGAGATTAAATACAGAGGTGCTGTATCACTGAGCCACACCCCCAGCCCTTTCATTATTTATGTTAAGATAGGGTCTTGATAAGTGCTGATCTTCAACTTGTCATTCTCCTGCCTCAGCCTTCAGAGTCACTGAGATGACAGGCATGTGCCACCACACCCTGCTTGTCATGACTTTCTTTCTTTTTTTTTTTTTTTTTTTGTACAAGGGACTGAACCCAGGGGCACTTTACCACTGAACTACTCCTCAGTCCTTTGAGACAGGGTTTCTCCAAGTTGTTTTTGGTTTCACCAACCTCATAAGTTGCAGAGGTTGCCCTCAAACTTGCAATCCTCCTGCCTCAGTCACCCAAGCTTCTGGGATTACAGGCATGCACCACCATAGCCTGCTCGTCATTCCTTTTTAACAACGTATTTGCAGTAATCAACAAAACAACCCAGATAGAAAGTATCAATTAACAGACATTAGAATTCAAAACAAAGAGGCAGAGTCATCTCCACTTTCAGAAGATATGACATTGATAATATACCTGGAAACCCTAAGAGTACAATGGAAAAATTACCCTAAAAACTTCAATGAGATATTTATACAGTATTCTATTAAACTTAATTAACATATAGAAATCAAAGCCTGCATATATAGTAATATAAGCAGCTAAATGATATAATGAAGAAGACCTCACTTTCTTTCTTTTTAAAGTTATTTCTGTTTTTTAATAACAACCCAAATACAGGTTTATCTAACAAATAAAGTTAGGCATCCACCAGAACTACAATGTTGGGTCAAAAAACAGATGGGACTACAAAATCAAAAACTTTGTATACAATAAAAATATAAAACCAAAAATAGATAACTGAGATTGGTGTTATTCAGGGTTTGTCAGTCAAGTCAGAGGGCAAGTTTGCTTGTAGTTCAAACCCTGTCTTTCCCCTTCCTGACTTAGAACTCAAGCAGATGGAATCATCAACTTATATCTATATTTTTTTCTTTTCTTTTTTAACAGACTTAAAGTCAAGAACCACATGATTATTTCAATAGATGCAGAGAAAGCATTTGATAAAATACAGCACCCCTTCATGCTCAAAGCACTAGAAAAAATAGGGATACTAGGAACATTCCTTAACATTGTAAAGGCTATCTATGCTAAGCCCACAGCTAACATCATTCTAAATGGAGAAAAATTGAAAGCATTCCCCCTGAGAACTGGAACAAGGCAGGAATGCCCTCTTTCACCACTACTATTCAACATTGTTCTTGAAACTCTAGCCAGAGCTATTAGACAGACCAAAGAAATTAGAGAAATACGAATAGGAAAAGAAGAGCTCAAACTATCCCTATTTGCTGATGGCATGATTCTCTATTTAGAAGACCCTAAGAATTCCACCAGAAAACTTCTGGAACTCATAAATGAATTCAGTAAAGTAGCAGGATATAAAATTAATGCTCATAAATCTAATGCATTTTTATTCGTAAGTGATGCATCCTCTGAGAGAGAAATCAGGAAAACTACCCCATTCACAATAACCTCAAAAAAAATAAAATACTTGGGAATCAATCTAACAAAAGAAGTGAAAGACCTCTACAATGAGAACAACAGAACACTAAAGAAAGAAGTTAAAGAGAATCTGAGAAGATGGAAAGATCTCCCATGTTCTTGGATAGGCAGAATTAATATTGTCAAAATGGCCATACTTCCAAAAGCGCTATACAAATTCAATGCAATTCCAATTAAAATCCCAATGACGGACCTGATAGAAATAGAGCAAGCAATCATGAAATTCATTTGGAGGAATAAAAGACCCAGAATAGCTAAAGCAATCCTTAGCAAGAAGAGTGAAGCATGGGGTATCACAATACCAGACCTTCAACTATACTACAGAGCAATAGTAACGAAAACAGCATGGTATTGGCACCAAAATAGACAGGTAGATCAATGGCACAGAATAGAGGACACAGAGACAAACCCACATAAATACAGGTATCTCATACTTGACAAAGGAGCCAAAAACATACAATGGAGAAAAGACAGCCTCTTCAACAAATGGTGCTGGGAAAATCGGAAATCCATATGCAGCAAAATGAAACTAAACCCCTCTCTCTCACCCTGTGCAAAACTCAATTCAAAATGGATCAAGGACCTAGAAATTAGACCAGAGACCCTGCACCTAATAGAAGAGAAAATAGGTCCAAATCTTCATCACATTGGCCTAGGACCAGATTTCCTTAACATGACTCCCAAAGCGCAAGAAATAAAAGCAGGAATCAATGATTGGGATAGAGACCTCACTTTCAATGGCAACAAAGAATGTAAGATACTTAGTAATACATTTGACAAAATTGCATAAAATCTATTTAAGGGAACTTTTTGAATTTTCCTGAAAAACATAAAACTACACTTGCATAAATAGAAAGACATCATGTTGTTGGGTAGGAAAACACAATATCATGGAGATGTCAGTTCTCCCACAAATTAAGTGTAAATTTAGCATGGCCCCAATAAGAATATGAAGGGTATTCTATTTCAGAGCCAGAGAAATTGATCTTAAAATATATATGAAAATGATGGGAAAGCAGAGATAACCAGACAATCCTAAAGAAGACTGTAGAAAATTACCTAGAACTGCCAAACACAAAAACATGATAATGCTTCTAACATTAAAACTCATACATTGCTGGTGGAATTGCAAGTTGGTGCAGCCACTCTGGAAAGCAGTGTGGAGATTCCTTAGAAAACTTGGAATGGACCCACCATTTGAACCAGGTACCCACTCCTTGGCCTATAACCAAAGGACTTAAAATCAGCATGCTACAGTGATGCAGCCACATCAGTGTTCATAGCTGCTCAATTCACACTAGCTAGATTGTGGAACCAACCCTAGAGGCCCTTCCATAGATGAATGGATAAAGAAACTGTGGTATATATACACAATGGAATATTAGCCATAAAAAAGAGTAAAATTATGGCATTTTCAGGTAAATGGATGACGTTGGAGACTGTCATGCTAAGTGAGATTAGCCAATCCCAAAAATCCAAAGGCTGAATGATCTCTCTGATAAGTGAATGAGGATGCATAATGCGGGGTGGAAGGGAAGGCAAGAATGGAGGAAGGATAGATTGCATATAGGGAAGGGAGGGGTGGGGTCAGGGTGGGGGGGCAAGAATAAATACAGAATGAGACAGACATCATTGCCCTGTGTACATGTGTGAATGCACAGATGGTGTGACTCTACTTTGTGTACAACCAGAGAAACAATAGCTATACTCCATTTGTGTTCAATGAATCAAAACTAAATGAATAAAAAAAAAATGTGGTACTGACAAATGAATAGACCAAAGGATGAATAGAACTGCACAGAAAGTCTAAAGATAAACATAGATAAATATGAAAATATACTATATATAAAAGGTGATATCATAAACTGGGATAGAGCTCAGGGATAGTGTACTTGCCTAGAATGCATAAGGCCCTGGGTCCAATCCCAGTACCAAAAAAAAAGAAAAAATGACATCACAAATCACCAAGAAAATAATTTTTTAAATGTTTTTGAACAACTGAATGACTATTTGGAAAAAATATTGAATTTATGTTTCAAGATCATCCTCTAGGAAACATTCCAAGTAAAGGTTCCAAATGTACAGATTGAAACCATATTGCACTAGAAGAAAGGATGAATCCTTTTATCACCTCTTAAGTTGTTGTAACTATAATTCAATCTAGAAGTAATAAATATTTATAAATATGATTATGAATTTATAAATATAACACTGAATTTTTTTCAATTTTGCATGACAAATGAACATGATAAATGAAGTCAAAAGACAAATGATGAAAGGAGGAAAACGCAAGTCTTCACACAGGACTAATATCCTTATTACATAAAAAGTTTCTAGAAATGAAGAAAAAGGCTACAACATTGTGCAAAACTGAGCAAAGATAAGTGAAATAAGCCAATCCCCAAAAACCAAAGGATGAATGTTCTGATATGTGGATGCTGACTCACAATAGGCAGGGGGCAGGGGGTTCACCAGATTGGACAGGGGGAATGGAAAAAGGGAAGGGGATGGGAATGGGAAAGACAGTAGAATGAATCAGACATAACTTTCCTATGTTCATATATGAAAACACAACCGGTATAACTCCACACCATGAACCACCACAAGAATGGGAAGTTACACTCTATGTATGTATTATGTGTCAAAATACATTCTACTGTCATGTATAAGTAACAAATTTTTAAAAAGATTTTAAAAAATGAGCAAAGATAGTTCATAGCACATAATATAAATAGCTCTTAAACATATGAAAGATGATCATTTCCACATTAGTAAGGGAAATGTAGTCTTTTAAACCACACTATATATACCATTTCTCAGTTATTATAAAACTAAAATCCCTAAGTTGGACCATAACTTCTCTCAGTGAAACTGTGATGAAATAAGCATTCCCATACCAATCGCTTCTGCTGGGAGTAGTACAGAGTCTATAGAAAGCAATTTGGGGAATATTCAACTTTTTCATATACATGCTGAACCTTCAATCCAACATTCTCATCCCCAGGAATCCATCCCAAATGAAGTTGTACCAATACAAAATGAAATATCACAAGGTTACTCATGTGGCACTATGGATAACAGGAAAAGATTGGGAAGTATAGCTGACAGTTACATAAAAAGTAACTCAGCGATAAAGGAGAGAGGAGAAAAAGAACAGGGAGGGGAAGTAGCAGAAAAAGATCATGAAGCCCAAGATGGATAAAGTAAGAAAAAGATCAAACTGTAAAACAATGACACAATGTTTCAATAAGCAGTCTGGCAGCCAGCCAGCTCTGGTAGTACATGCAGTCCCAGATAATTGAGAAGCTGGGATCACTTGAACACAGGTGTTGGAGACCAACCTGAGCAACAAAGTGAGACTCCATATAAAAAAAAAATCAATATGCTACTTTTGTTTTAAAAAAGGAAAGGAAATTTTTAAAAATGTGTCTACCACCAAAAGGGTAAGTGTGAGGGGTTGGGGTTGTGGCTCAGTGGTAGAGGGCTTGCCAAGTATGTGTCAGGCACTGGGTTTGATCCTCAGCACCGCATATAAACAAATGAATAAAATAAAGGTCCATCTACATCTAAATTATATATATACACATATAATTATATATAATTTATATACATATATATAATATAAAAGAGTTTTTGTGAGACTAATATAAAGTTGGGGGATGGGGAAGAGGAATAGAAGCCAGATTCCTCAGGTATACATTTTTATATAGGATCCTTTCAAATGTATGAAGGACAACATCAGAGCAGAGGAACAGACCTGTGGGATCATGGCCTGCACGAATAGGTGTCCAGGCTGAGTAGTAGTTCAGTGGGCTTAGGATGTTGGACCTATTCAGGGGGAATTCTGCAAGAATTCAGGGGGAATTAATTTATTAACTAAATAAATAATGAGACCCATAATTTTCACTACTGGAAAAGATAAATACAATTACAACAAGGAAAGCTGGAGTGAATTTTGTGGTGTTGAATGGGAATTGAAAGTAAAAGAGCGAACCAATGATTCTCAATATGTGCATATAGAAATACCCATATCTATGGTTACAAATGTACATATACACAAGTATATATATATATGTATATATATAAGCATATATATATATATGAGTTCTGACAACTGAATCCGCCTAGAAGCAGCAAGATTACAATGTATCTCAGTCTCTAAATACCATTCTTCATTTAAAGAAACTAACAGTTCTTGGGAAAATAGCTGATTTCAGGGCAAGAACAGGGGAAGAACAAGGTACCCTGAAAATTTCTTATTATTCTAGAACTAAGGGGGAAGTATTCAAAGAACAATGGAGACACATAAAACAAACACAGAAACCAGCTTAAAGGGACTCCCTCTGGGAAGATTATGGACAATTTGAGCAAAAAATAATAATAATACCAGATACCAAAATGACATAAATATACAAATGAATAAAATAAATGTGGAGAAAAGAAGGTGTTTCCAACTGAACACCAACTAAAAATTGAAGGAACGAGGATATCGGTATTTGGCAACCACTGGAGTAATAATTAACTCAGGCAGAAAAATCAATGTATGTTAAAACTAGTGGGGTTAAAATGGAACTTCAAATGGAACTTAATATAACCTCACAATATTAGCCCACAGAATCCTTACTATTTACAAAGACGAGGAGAGTAACAATGGTGGAGGAACACAAGGCATGCCATTTGGATCAGTGATGGAGTTAACACCAGCAGTGGTGGTACACGTTCACATAGTGTCAGACACAACGAAGACACAGCATCACTTCTGGAATCTTCTAGCCAAGATGTATACCCAGGCCTAATCATGAGAAAAATACTAAACAAAACCAAATTGAGGGATATTCTACAAAATATCAGTCAGTATGCCAGTCAGTATGAAACTCAATCCACTGCTTCTGCTGGCAGGTGGGGTCTGCACAAGTTGTAGGCCTCTGCAGCTGAGAAGTGTTGCAGTTCTTAATGGAGAACCATGCCCTCCAGTGTTTCACCACACACCAGAAGCTCACCATCAATTTCTTCTTTTTCAAAGTTCTTATCTAGTGAATTTTAAGAATGAAATCCTCCAACCAGGATAAGTGAGTATAAAAGTAGGATTTGTTCAAGAGTAGAAATAGGAATAAAACTTTTGCAGCAGCAAGAAGGGAACTGACAGCAGGTTTTCTCCTCCTATGTACAAGTCTAGGGGTTTATATAGCACTAGGGTCACTGCTACTGGTCTAGACTTATGCTAATAGGGCTTGGAAAAGTAGTAACACTATTGGTCCAAATTTTTGCTAATTAGGGTTTGGAAACTACTGACGCTATTGGTCAAGTCTTGAATCCCAACTTCCATCCAGCTCTGCCCCACTTTCATGTTCTCATTGCAGGTCAGGAGGCCAGAGGTTGAGGTCGTGGGGTGGGGCTGCAGCACTATGTGGGCTTCTACAGCAGGCGGTGGTACAGTGCCCAGGCCTGGCTGCCAAAGGATGACAGGTCAATGCACCTTGGTTCGTCTTAGTGCTGGCTTGCTGCACCTCAGGCTCACCCAGGCCCACAGTCCCTGTATGGCAGGCTCCACAGTACCCAGCAGTGCTTGCTGCCTGCACTCCAACTCACTCCTGCCACCACTCCTCTGCTCCACTGCTCCACTATGCCTTCTCAGCAGGAGCAGCTGACCAGATGCTAAGCTTGGCAGCCGAAAGCCATGTCAGTGTCAATGTCTTGAAAGTGAAAGTCTGAGAGGCTGTGCAGATTGAAGAAGATCATGCCTACAGGACAACTATATGCAACATGTGAATCTGAATTAGACCCTTTTGCTATTAAAAAACATTCTTGATAAATCTGAATGGGGTTCAGAGAAGTGCATACAAGATATTGTGGTAAAATTCTCACAACTTTTCTGTAACTTTGAAATTGTTTCAAAATAAAAAGTTTTTAAAAACACTTATATTTTGGGGCTCAAGTTGTGGCTCAGTGGTAGAGTGCTTGACTAGCATGTGTGAGACCCTGGGGTCAATACTCAGCACCACATATAAATAAATAAAATTAAACAAAAGACCCATGACAACTAAAATATACATATTTTAAAAATATATATTTTAATTTTTGGAAAAGAAGAAAACATGAGTTCCCTTAAGGAAGGGCCCTGAAATACCATAGAAAGTAGGTATCCTAGAGATTTCTCCTATCTGCCCCAAGAGGGACCTACTGCCAGTATTTTGGTAACTGCAGTGCAAATACTCAGGTAAAAAAGAATATCTAGATCCATTGAGGGTATTATTTACAGAGTCCTGTAGGGGGCCATTCTTATCTAGCAGAATCAGACAAGGTTGAGCCATGGGACACAGAGGCCTGACTTCTAAGAAATGGCAGCCCCAGAGGTCTGTTCCAGATCTCTGGAGAGTATGTGGTGCTGTGTGGGAGTGGCTCCCTGTCTGGTTCTGTGACAGTTTCCCTGAGCAAATTGGCTCCCCTAACTCCACCCCATCCTGTTCATCAAGTAAGAAGCCCCTCCGGGTCTGGCCCTATCACCTCTGTGACTATAAATAAAAGAGAGCTGGGCTACTCCATGTTGTTAGAGGCCAGATCTGGTGTGGCCTGATTCGCCACGCCCCCTCTCATTTAAAAAGAATATCAGCTCTTGTGTGTTTATTGATTAAATAAGTTTATGGGTAACTGATTTATAGCCAACATCATCCTCTGGCAGTTAACCCTTTTCTCATCCCCGTGGGACATGGCAGAAACCCCCACAATGTCTGAGCCAACTCAGAAATCCAGGGGCCCAAAGCTTGTCCCCTGTTAGAGAAGTGGCACATGGGATTCCTGACACAGCTCTATCTGAACTTACCGGATCCATGGAGTAACTGGTGGTCATCTCTCCAGTTCTAAAGTATGTCATTAGAATGGTCTGACACAGCAGTTAGAAAAAGCCTCTTATTGAGTCCTTGACCTATGGGATAAAAGCTACCATAATAAGAAAGATCAAGTGGAATCCCTGAAACTATACTCTTTTCTAGTCAAATTAGTAAAGACATTGCACTCCATGGAACGGCAGACATTGGTACTACCCTCAACAATTTGAATGATGCAAGGGTGTTTCATTGATAGGCCAATTTATTGTCATGGTGTGACTCTGGTGAAAAGCAAATACAATAGCAGATGATGGTATATTACTGACTGCCACCAAAAAGTAGTACCTATTGCAAATGCTGAGCCAGATTTGGCATCATTACTAGATCACAGTAAATAGCATGGACTCTGATATGTGGTGCTGCCTTTGACCTGGCAAAAACATTTTTTTAATACCCATCAGGAAGGAGGATGAGAAGAACTTCACTTCAGGTGGAATGTGCAAGAATATATAACATTGGTGCTCTCTGTCAGAATATTGCAAAGATAGAAATATTTTATTAGCACACTATATTAATGATATCACATTAATATGACCTGATAATCAAGAAACAGCAAGTACTCTGAAATAGCCAGGAGATAAACAGTACAAAAATTTAAAGCCCTGCCCCATCTGTGAAGTTTTCAGGAATTTGATGTTTTAGGCATACTGGGACATCCCTGTCAAAGCAAGATGATGGACCTCTAGCCACCAAGAAATGAGCTCATGGGTTGATAAGATTCTTTGGATTCTGGAAGCAGCATATCCCACATGGGGAGGACACTGCTGTTATTCCACTTAGTGAATAACATGGAATGATGTCAGCTCTGAGGAGAACCCAAAGCAAGACAGGTTTTTGGAGCAGGTTCAGTCTGCAATACAAGCCACACATCACTTGGGCCATATGGTCCACGTATCTCACAGAGCTAGCAGTACCTGGGGCAGGAAAAAAGAACCTGTGGAATGGTCATAAATTACTGTCAAGAAAGTAAAATTGTGCAACCACTGTGGGAAAGTTTGGCAGATCCTCAAAATGCTAAACAGAACTACCACGTGTCCCAGCAATCCCATCACTAAACAGATATCCAAGAAAAGTCATGAAAGTGAAAATACATGTCAAGACTAAAACTTGTGCATAAATATTAATAATATTATCTGCAATAGCAAATAGTGGAAACAACCTAAATGTACATCAAATAGTGAATGGAGAAACAAAATGTGACGTATTCATACACTATTCTATCATTCGGCAGGAAAAAATAGTGAAGTGATAATACATACAACAGCATAGTTTTATTTTATTTACTTTTTATTTTTATTTACTTTTTTGAGACCAGGTCTCAATAAAGTTGTTAAGGGCATCACCAAGTTGGTGAGGCTGGTCTCTAATTTGGGATTCTCCTGCCTCAACCTCCCAAGTCACTGGGATTACAAACATGCACTACTGCTCCCAGAATGTTGATGAATCGTGAAAACATTTTGCTCAAAGAATCCAAATACAGGAAAATATGTTATATGCTTCCATTTATTTAAAAATGCCCAAAACAAACAAATCATAGAGATCAAAAGTCTCACAGGCAGAGGCAGACAGAGTAGGTGAGGATCAGGAATGGGGAATAACTGCTAAAGTATACAGGGTTTCTTTTTGGAGTGGTGAAAATGTTCTAAAAAGAGATTGTGATGATATTTGCACAACTCTGTAAACATACTTAAAAAAAAAAAAAAAAACACTGAACTATACATTTGTGGCACACACTAATGCCCACTAGAGGGCGTACACTGCAAACGAGGCATGAAACAAATCAAGTGAATAGGATGGAGATGTCAGCCAGCCTGTGTCCTTGGCCACCCTAAGTTGACCCAGTGGGATCATGGGTGGAACAGCCATGTGGTAGAGATGAAAGTGATGCACAGGCCGTTCAACACGATCTCACCCTCACCAAGGTTTTTCTGGCTACTGTACTGCTGCTGAATGTCTGCTTTGGTTTGATTAAGAGTTGTGTCCCCAAAAGTTGTATACCCTTGAAGGAGGTGATGGTACCCCAGGCTTCTCTTTTTTCTCCCCTGCCCCTAATTCACTATGTGAGTGTTTTTCCCCTGCACCTGCTCCTACCACGATGTGCTGCTTCAACACAAGCCAAAGCAACAGGTCCACCACCTGATCTTAAACTTAAATCTCAAAAAATGTGAGCTAAATTAAACTTTTCTCTTGATAAAATTAGTAGCCTCAGGACTTTCACTGTAATAATTCAAAGTTACTTAATACAATGTACAATCTGTCAGCAACAAATACCAACAGTGAGGCCCCCCAATATGGCAAGATCCCTCAAGGATGTCAGACAGATTCCTACTCATATCTGAGTAATAGTTGGAACCTTGCATCAAGGAAATTGTAGCAATTCATCCTGACCAGGGTTGACATGCATTCTGGTGTAACCATCTGCCGTTCTTCCCCACAGTGCCTCTACCAGCACCATTATCCAAGGGCCTACAGAGTCAGGGCTAGGAACAAGGTGAGACCATGAGGCACCTGGAGCAAAACAGCAAGTCTCATCTTAAGGTTGGTATGAAGGCGACACACTCACCATGGCATAGACCCATCCCTGCACAGAGTTGCTGATTCACTAACATGAAATTACACACAGCATGGTGTTAGACCAAGAGACACTCTTAATGTCCAAAGAGCAATCAAACCATGTACCACATCATCCAAGACTGATAGTGATGAAGAGGCCTCTTACAATTACAACTGAGAGGCCAGGGATCCTCAACCCAACATCTATTCTGGGGGAAGGTCCTCTGTGGGTATAATGCTTAGGTTCAGGAACCGAAAGATGGAAGCAGGAGGAAGCGCCACTCATCATCTATTCTACTCAGTTTTTTCACCACTTGACCAAAAGACCTGACAAGGACAATGTGGAGGATGAAAAGTTTATTTGGGGCTCACAGTTTCAGAGGTTTCAGTCCATGGTTGATCCCTTGCTCTGGGCCTGAGTGAGGCAGAACATCATGGCAGAATAGTATGGTAAAGGAACACAGCTCAGAACAGGGCAATCAAGAAGCAGAGAGAAAATGAGCTCCACTCACCAGTGACACCATATAGATCCCAATAGCACACTCCCAGTGACCTTCCACCAGTTACCACCTAGTTAATCCATTCAAGTGGATTTATGCACTGATTAGGCTACAGCTCTCACAACCCAATCATTTCACCTCTAAACCTTCTTGCACTGTCTCACAAGAGAGCTTTTGGGTGATGTCTCATATCTAAACTATAATACCATCACTCCCAGGGGCTCACTCAAGGAATTTGGACTTCCCACACCTGCAATTCTGGGCTATGGGTGCCTAGAGGTCCTGGTTCTCAAAAAAGTATGCTTACTTTTTTTTACCAGGGTAAAAAAAAAAAAATCTCCCTGACTGAAATTATGACTGCCTCCCAGTCATACCATGTACTCTTCATGCCAGCAGCCCACCAAAGAGAGGCATCAGCATGCTGCCAGGAACAACTGACTATCATGAGGGGGCAGGGTTGCTGCAACATTGGGGGCAAGGAGGAATGTACTTGCCCCTTGGTGTTTCTTTTTCTTTTTTTTTTTTTTTTTTTTTTGCGGTGCTGGGGATTGAACCCAGGGCCTTGTGCTTGCAAGGCAGGCACTCTACCAACTGAGCTATATCCCCAGCCCCCCCTTGGTGTTTCTTCTTACTCCTATCCCAACTTATACTCTAAATGGGAAAAATATAGCTACTACAGCCTGACAAGGACATGATAGAAAGAAGGTCAAGGCCTCAGGGTTGAGGGTCTATCATGCTACCAGGCAAGCCACTTAGAGCAGCAGAAGCACTAGCTGGAGTGGAGGGAATCTGTAAAAAGCAGTAGAGAAGAGAGGGTAAATGTCAGTTGCAACTTTAGAACCAGTTACAGAATTGAGTATAGGGGCTTTAACTCACCTAAAAGCCTTCTTTTGTAATTTTCCCTACAAACTGTGGCCATCTAGAATCCCAGAAAAGCTGCAACAAGATTCAACATGGGAAGCAAGAGCGCTGAGTGGTACAAGAGGTGGACAATAGCAGATGCTGTGGTGCCTTAGGAGCTCTTCTCCTGGGAGCAACCTTATCCCCCAGTTACCAACTGCATTCCTGCTCACAGTGCTTACAGTTCACATTTGCAACTCTGCCAATGAATTGTCCTTAGGTGGATTGGAGCCACTTCATGGTTTACATACCTAGGCTGCCTAGAGCCAGTGACTGAAGACTGAGTGGTGTGCACAGGAGCCCAGCTCCCCAATGCAGGAGCCCCTTGCAAGATCATGCTGAGGTTAGACCCTGATGAAAGCTTATTGTTGCTCAGATAAAGTATCCATTCCCCTTTCTCATTCCCTTGCAAGCTTCTTCTGAAAGCATTTCTTAATAAATCAAAAGCACACCAATCCCCATCTCAGAGTCTCCTTCTAGAAAACCTGGCCTGAAATTACAAAGGTGATTTCAATTTCAATGTAGACACCAAGTTAAATGAGACTTCAGTTGAAGTAATGATAACCACAGCATGAATGTCATCCTCTGGACCAGTGACTCCAAGATCTCACTGTGATTGAAATCACACAGCAGAGTTAAAATTGCCATTTCCTAGGTCCTACCCTAAGCTTTCTTAATCAAAACTCCAGAATTGTGACTTAGGGACCTCTTTTTGAAAGTTCTCTTGGTATTTCAACCTATTGAGTGTTTGGAAGCCATTGATTTAGACAACTCATATTTACTGAATGATTTAGATGTATCTCTACAAGAACTTGTGGGTTGTGTGAAATGAAATTTCAAGGTCCCTCCTAACATTAAAAGCCTGTGATTCAGTTAACTATCCATTACAAACCAATATCCCTTCACTGAAGAAAAAAATATAACTTGATTTTAACCTAATCATAGAATGATTATTCATTTCAAAGGCAATTGAATGTGACTGCTTCTGAAATTTTAACATAAAATTTCTGAATATATCTTATTGATTAGATTGTATGAAATTGTAATGATTCTTTTTAGTATGTAAGTCATACAGTTTACTGTGTTAGCCAGAATAGGTTACTCTATGACCATAAATGAGATCAAAATCTGAGTGACTTAATGCAGTGAAAGTCAATTGCAAAGTTCACAACATGTCTGGACAGCTGTCCTCCAAGTCCAGCACTCAGCCTTACAGACAGCTTCCATCCTGAGGCCCCTTCATCTTGACACAAGGCTTGGAATCCACTATTGCTAAAGAGTCTCATAGTAGGAATTAAACACCATAGCCCTGAAGCAATTCTAACCATTTCCATTTATAGGTCATAACCCATCAGTCAGCACTACTCATATTCTTCCACAATAAAAGAAAGAACGACAGAAGGCTAATTCTGCTATACGTTCAGAATGAGAAGCTAACTGCATACTGGAGACTATCGGTGTCTACAATAGTTATTGTTAAATATGGTAGATTCATGAAAGTGGATGGAAGAAAAAGAGATACACACACACACCCACACACACACACAGCACCACTGCTTTGGGGTTTGCATTTATTTCCTTTGAATTACTAAATAACATTTTGATGACCCTTATTTTCATTTTATAATTATGCATTTTCACTGTAGAATTTTTAAATACATCAATTTTCATACCAAAGAAAATTTTAAAATCTTGCAATCTTACCTCCAAAAGATGACCATGTAACATTTTTATGTTTTATTAGTGCATTATAGCTATTTATAATAGTGGGGTTCATTTTGACATAATCACACATGTATAGGATATAATTTGCTCCATTTCAGTCCCCAGTACCTTCCCTCTCTCCCCTTCTCCCAACCTCTCTGCTTCCATCTCAGTTCCCCCACTGGCCTTCCTCCCATCTATTTATTGTTTTATAATTTGATACTATCAAATTATAAAGACACATAACACATATGATATGTGTTATAATAACACATATAACAAATAACACATGTTATAATAACATATTATAACACAATTTTTAATCAAAGTTGGAATCCTACTACTCATATTTTTTCTAATATGCTCGTTCTCCTTATCAAAACATACAAATTCAAATTTGCTAATAATTATAATGACTATCGATTGTACTTTCTGGGTCTCAGTTACTCCACCTCTAAAATAAGGATATTAATCCACTTAACTTCTAGTCTCTCCCCTTCCTTATTATGGGCTAGCTTCTACATATCAGAGAAAACATTTGACCTTTAGTTTTTTGGGATTGGCTTATTTCACTTAGCATGATAGTCCACAGATCCACCTATTTACCAGAAAATGTCATAAAGTCATTCCTCTTTATGGCTGAGTAATACTCCATGTGTATATATACCACATTTTCTTTATCCATTCATCTGTTGAAGGGCAACTAGGGTGGCTCCATAGTTTAACTATTGTGAATTGAGCTGCTATAAACATTGATGTGGCTGTGTCACTGTATTAGGCTGATTTTAAATCCTTTAGATATATACTAAGGAGTGAGATAACTCGGTAAAATGGTGGTTTCACTCCTAGTTTTCTGAGGAATCTTCATACTGCTTTCTTAAGTGACTGCACCAATTTAGACAAAAGGGAATGAAGGGAAGGGATAGGAATAGGAAAAACAGTGGAATGAATCCCACATCACTTTCCTGTGTCACATATATGAATACACCACAGTGAATCTCACCATCATGTACACGTACATGTACAAAATAACTATGGGTAAATAGCAGAAGTATCACTAGAGGGAAGGGAGCAGGGGTGGGGGTAAAAGAGATACTGGGGTCTGAATTAGAATAAGATATATTCCATGCTTGTATGTTATGTCAAAATGGATTCTATTGTCATGTATAACTAAAGACAACTAATAAAAAATAAAATAAGGATATTAGAGTAGATTATCTCTAAGATGTCTTCCAGTTCTGGTGATGTGTGGATATACACACACACCAATGCCTGCCCGTATTCCTCTCATCCTCCCCTTTCCCACCTGTACCTTGGACCACCTGTACCTTGAAGTATAAAGACCTTGAACCAGCCTCCCTTGGAGTCCACTTTTAGGACTCAGAGCAGCTCCCAGCATTGGGGTTCTGTCCCTCATGGTGACCGTCAGAGGCCCCTGTTGCTTTCACTGTGATGTACAAACATCATTAGGGTCTGAGCTCTGGGCCAAAATTGTTGTTAAAAAGTCCTGCCAAACCAGAGTACAATTACTTGGAACTGATGAATCTTAGAATATGTGGTTACAAAAGAACAATGGAGGTTGTTCCCCCGGATAAAATGCACTCTTCTGAAACAAGTCCTTTGTGTTGCTCACAAGCACACACTGTCACTTAGGACAATTTCTGAAACATCCCAGGTACTCATTGAACACTTGTCATTTGAATAAGTGACTCTAGTCTTACTCCTTTGCTTTCTAGACTACTCAAAAAGGATTCATACAACATCTGCTTCTATACCTCTAGCAACAGAATGCTGATCACCATCTGAAACAATCCAGTCCACTGTTTCACTGAGCGACAGGTGTGCCTGGAGGAGGGCAGTGCTGAACTCAATATGCCCTCGAACTGCAAAGTCAAACACTGAAGGGCAGGAAGGTGACCAGCCAAATAAGCAAATATCAGCTCCCAGACAGGAAATACAAGCTTCAGAGATGATTTCCTTCTTTTTAAACTTAACTTTACTGCACAGGAAATTTAAACCCATTTTTGTTTGGTTGTTTGTTTTATGTTTGTTTTGTTTTGTTTTTAATTCTACCTTGTGGATTGGGCAAAGGGGAGTTACTAAATTCAATATTTGCTAATGGCAGAGCCTTTCTGCAATTTTACAAGGCCACCAGGGGGCGCACGTGTTGTTTAAATCGTCACTTCTCATCTCTGCTGCTGGGGACCTGCAGAATCTGAAGCTGATACTGGACTTGAATAAATAAGCAGACATACCACATTAAGGTTCTGTCACCAGCCCTTTTTACAACAAAAAGACTATTTTTAAAGGGATATTACCAAGCAAGGCAGATACTTGAGTTAAATGGCAGCTAGTAAGAAGGGTGAATAGAAATCCCTCCTTTACTTCTTGTGGGCAGCCAAGAGACCCAGAAAAAAACCAAAGATCTACAGCTGCATACTAACGCTTTGAGGTGAACGAACTGCAAGGTTGTGCTTATCTGGAATCAATCATCCAGAAGTTACCTGCTTGTGCTTCCTTACTCTCTACATCTCTCCCAGTCTCCTTGTGAAAATGTGAGGGCTGGAAGGAGCTGCAAGAGCGTCCAGCCACTGCCCCACTCTTCTTGCAGATAGGGAACTGAGATCCAGAGGAAAATAAATTATGTGCCCAAGGTCAAATAACTACCTAGTTGCAGGGCCTAGATTAAAATCCAGGAGGTTATTTCACTGAGCATCAAATTGGTGGGAGGGAGGTGGTCTTTAAAAATATCACTTTGAGTTCAGGACAACCTAAACTCTATTGGTGACTAAGACTGCTCTTTGTAGAAAGAGTAAATGATTGTGACATATTTGCTCAAAAAGAGAGGGGAGACAGAGGTGGAAAAGAGGAAGGGAGGGAGGAAGCAAGCAAGGAAGAGAGAAGGAGGGAGGGGAGAGAAAAATTAGAGTTTTCTGATGGGCTGGTCTCCAGGCAGATCTGCTGCTGCTCTGTCTTCCTAGCAACTGCAGCTATGCTGCATTGTTTGAAGTACTCATTTTGCTCAAAATCAAAGATGAAGGCTAAATCCCCAAAACAAAAGCATTTTCCTCCTAGGGCTTAAATAAAACATAATCCAAGGACAAAAGAGTAAAGGTGAGCAATCCCTCAAAAAACATCTGCAGAACAATTAAGCATTGTCAATAGCACAATTCATCTCTGTAGTACAGACACAGAAAGCCTAGAAGCCAGAACTAGAAAGGCCCTTGGAACCATCTTACTCAAGTTCTTCATTTTGCAAATGAGGAATATGTAGTTCTAAGTGGAGGGCATGATTCACAACTCAAAAGCTTACAGAGGCCAAGTAAATGAAGCAAGCTGGGAGCAGGTAAGATGCTTGTTACAGGAAATAGTGACTGTCTCCTTTAAGAAAAGCAGCAGAGCCATGTGTTGATAAATGACAAGTGACACCTGGCCTCAGCAATGAGGATAAAAGGGAGGACACACCCTCCCTCAAGGGGCCAACTGTTACCCAGCTCCATTTGGTCACTGTCATGTAAGAATGTGGGCCTTAGGTTGGCAGACTTTATTTGTTTGCTGTTATTTAATGTGGATTTGTCTGGATCGGCCTCCAGGTTCTGCTTTGTGTCCTCTGGCCTAGGATGGGAGGAAGGGTTCCTCCAGGAAGGCCTGGCCTGGGGTATAGTTTCAACTCAGCGGTCCACACGCTTTGTGACCTGCCAGAAATCACTTCTCTCTGCAATGGGAGGATAAAGTAGGGAACCTCTAAGGCTTAACGGGACTGTCTTTACAGATGAATATTCTAAATCAGCAAGCCACCATGGAAGAATCATGGCCCAGCAACCTCCTGTATCTCTCCATGTCCCTGTCCCCACTGAACTTCAAACTTGTCCAGAACTGAGCTCATCATCTTCCCAGATGGCTCCCTGTGAGTCTTCTCCCCTTCACACACACCCCTCAATGTGGATGGCACCATCCCTCACCAACTACCCTGATCAAAAACCTTGCCCTCATTCTAAATTCCTCCCTCCCCCTCCACTCTCATCCAGTCAGCAAACCTTATCAATTCAACTTCTTAACTCCCAACTCTGTTCACATCTTCCCATCTCCAGATCCATCCTCCTAATCCAAGCAACCATAAATTTCACCTGAATTTCAGCAGCAGCAACCCCTCCCCTCCCGGCTCCTTACCTCCATTCTCAACCTTCTCCGGTCATTCTCCATACTGCACATCCAAACACAGGTTCCCAGCTTAAAAACCTTCAGTGACTGACCTCACAATGAAATCCAACCTCCCTAACATGCCCAGCACCTGGCCTCTTCTCTTCCCACTCTCTCATGCACTGCCTCCGAGAGAAAAAAAAAAAATAGCTATTCACCTGGGAACCCGCACAGCACCTGACCTGACCTCAACGTGATGTTCAATGAATGAATGAGTGAATGAATGAATATAAGTAGCTGAGGACTCTTCCACTTAATAACTGTGTATCTCTAATGTGTGTCTAGCCAAATCTAGACTTCAGTTGCTCCATATCTTCTCTGTGCTTCAGTTTCCTGGCTCAATACCTACCTCCATAGCCTCAAAATATGAGTTAAGTGAGTTAATATATGTAACATGTTTTGAATAGTACCCGGTACATTGTGATATTTATTAAATAAATGTATGATGACAATGATGACTGACCTTGACAACCCTCTGAGGTACCATGAATAGTGGACAATCTGCTCACTTGGGACTGCTCTTTTAGTAATAACCTGCTGGTTTCCTTTTGGATAAAGTCTTGAATAAAGTCTTGATAAGATTATCAATTAGGGTGCTCCCTCCCCTAACCAGTGGAGTAAACCCAGAACTATAACTCAGTCAACTGGACTCTAAGTGTCCCGGAACTATGAGTCTTGAATGGCAAAAAGAAGGAAAAAAAGGTCAGTGCTCATGCATCCTTGTGGGGATGCCTGATATGACTGTAGAGATGTCCCTGACCCTGCCAACTTCTGGAGATTCCCAACTTGCACCTTTCAAGCCTAGTTCTTCAGCTCCACCTCCATCTGTGAGCCTCCCCCACAGCTCTCCAATGCTTAGGTGAGCCAAGAGTCATTTCTGTGCCTTGCTGCCAAAGGCCATGCACCCCCACTCCAGAGTCCAGAGGCTGATTTCTAGATCCCCACAGTTCATGTCCTGTTTTCACCACTCTCCCCACCTAGAAACCTCCAGAAGCTTCCTAACACATTAGAATAAAATCCAAATTTCTCCCAGGGCAGGGGGGCAACTGTTTGCTCTCTAATGTGTACCCAGCTTCTGCAGCAGTAGCCAGCTTAGAATAAACTCCCAATAAAATATCTGTTCAATGAATGTGCCCTGCAGAGTCCCAAACAATGACCACAGGAAAAACAAAGCTCTGATCCTCACTCCTCCTGAGTCAAGTTCTCTGATGTTACCTCCTGGGATCATCAGCTAGGCAACCTCGGCCCTCACTTTGAGCTAACTGACTGGTGTGTGCAACTCTGCGAGGCTTGGTCCAATCTGTAGCCAGCCCTACAGGGAGATCACACCACTAACCCCCCCAACACCTGTACACACTCCAGCAACTGCTCTCAGCTAAGGTTCTCCTCTGAGAAGCCTTTCTCATGTCCTTGGTCAGCTCTTCACCGTTCAGGCTTGCCACCAGGAAATATATCTTTGGAGGTGAACCCTTAGGAACACCAGGATGCCCTTTTTCTTCAAATCAATTGTTTCACAGAAAAGCTCTGCTTTTTATTGTCCTATATTCATCCAACAGCATAGTTTCTAAACCCCCAAATCCTTAATATACAGTTCTTGGAAGCTATTCCTAGACCCCTAAAAAGTATAGCCTTTGCTAACTTAGGTGTGGAATAATGCCTAGCTTTCATTAAGAGATCCCACCAAAATGAGGTTCATCAATCCAACTCATCCATTTGCTCTAAATGATACTGGCCATACAAACCCTCAGGGTCTTCCATCATTTAAAAAAAAAAAAAAAAAAACAACAACCCTAGAAGACTTGTTCTTAGAGCTAAGGCCTAGAGCTACCTCACATCATTTATAGAAGTGAGTAGGGTGGCTGGGGTTGTAGCTCAGTGGTAGAGTGCTTGCCTAGCATGTGTGAGGCACTGGGTTCAATTCTCAGCACCACAAATAAATAAATAAATTAAATAAAGGTCCGTCCACAATTAAAAAATATTAAAAAAAAAGGAGTAGGGTGAAAAAAGAATATAAAGCAGGAGGGAAGGGAAAGAAAGTATGAGTTCATTAAAAAAAAAAACTTACTTTGGCACTCCAGACACATGAAATAATCATGCTATCATTTAACAAAAAGTGATTGAGTACCTACTACATACCAGGCCAACAGTACAAAGATGTCTGCCCATGTGAGCCTTGTATTCCAGTGGGAAAAGATAGACATTTAAACAGTGACTATATTAAGTAGATGAAGTCTCTAGTTTATAATTCATAAATAAATGTTCTGATATAAAATGTATTATAGAATGTATTATATGTATTCTATATTTTATATATAGAATGTCTTATAGTTTATAAATAAATTGTGCAATGTTTTAGAAAGTAAAATATACCATTGTAAAAGAAAAGATAAAGGCAGACAGGACAGCTGAAGGGAGAGGAAGAAGCAGACTCAAGGATTAGGAAGGATGGTCAGAGGCTGGCACCATGGGACACATCTGTAATCCTAGCAACTCAGGAGGCTGAGGCAGGAGACTCACAAATTCAAGGCCAGCCTCAGATCCTGTCTCAAAATGAGACTTTTTTTTAAAGGGCTGAGGGTGTAGCTCAGTGGTAAAGCGCCCCTGGGTTCAATCCCTAGTACCACCAAAAAAAAAAAAGAAAAAAAAGAGGAGGAGAAGGAGGGAAGAGTGGTCAGGGAGGGGAGGCCCACTGAGAGAGTGACTCTTGAGCAAAAACTTGAAGGAGGTAAGGGTATGTTTCCATGTAATTCTTTCCATTTCTTTTGGCATCCATGATAATCAAAACCAAATTTGGGACTCATCACAATACCCAAGAGGCCCCTGTGGGTCTGTAAATTTGTAGTCTTTTTCCCTTGGAAAGGCAGGACAGTACAGTGGCTAATGGCATGGGTTTCAATATCAAACTGGGTTCAAACACTGGCCCTCTACTTACTACTGGACTTAGCACATCATGTTTTATTCCTCTGAGCCTCGGTTCCCAATGTTCAAAATGAAGACAACAACAGTACCTACCTCACAGGGCTCTTTTCAGGATTAAGTGAAATAACATATGCAAATTCCTTTGCATGCAGGAAGAACTCAATAAAAATCAGCTGTCATTATTGAGCCTTGCTCTTGTCTCTCAAATTCTATTTGCATTTTACTTGGTCCCAACTCTTTAGTCTTATTGATATTTTAACATTGCTTTATGTCTTCTGTTTCTGTGGTAAGCCATCTCTAATCCTTTGTGGGTTGGGAGGGTTATAAATAAGTAAGTAAATATATAAAACTCTGGGCAGGAGAACACTTTCACCAAAGCAAAACATTTCATTACCAATAGAGTGAATTGCAAGTGAAGCCAAAAATCAAGAAAATATTGACTCTAATCCCTAACAGTCTATCAAAAACCACCAGCAAGATGTGCTCTGGTTTTTCAGACCATTCCATCCCCTCTTTCCTAAACCTCTCTTCCTCCCTCCAACAAGAAAGGGTAAATGAGTCACACAAAATGACCCTAAACACCTTCTAAACCCTCCCAAACTCACAACTACTTCACCGCCAAGGGCTTCAGAGCTCTCCTTTCCCATCAGAGAAGAGAAATCGATAGGGTCACTTTCCACCATGGTGCGGGGAGGGGAAGGATGCCAGCTCAGAGAATAGTCGAACAGCCAGACCCAGGCTAGAATCTCATTACTGCCATTAACCAATGAGTTCTGTGGCCCTGGAAAAGCCCCCAGGCCTCTCTGGGTTGCAGCTGTCTGGTTGGTAATAACAGTACCTCCCTGCTGAGGTTCTTGTGCAGACGAAAGGAGAGAATGCAGGGAAGCAACATGGATAGCTTATTTTCAAAGCCCTCAATGTTAGACCTTCCTTCCTTCCTTCACTGCACCTCAGGGTAACACTCAGTGGACTATGGGAAATCTGAATCCCTTCAGTAAGAGTGGACAGGGCAGAAATGGGGAGAGGTATATCCCAGCTCCATAGAAACTCAGCATAAGAAGCAAAGGAGAAAGATCATTTTTGAGCACTTACTACTTTTGAAATAAGTCATCTTAGTTCTTCCTCACTGTAGCCCTTTGAGGTAGATGTCATTAGCCACACTGACAGCTAAAGCTGGACTTTGAACCCAGAGCACACAGCTCGGAAAGTTTGGGAAGGCAGCTCTGGCCTTCCAAGGTTGCCTTTAGGAAGAACAACAAGTAACCTCCACAACAATATGTTTTAGTCAACTTTTTCACTGCTGTGACTGAAAGACCCAACCAGAACAACAGTAAAGGAGGAAAGGTTTATTTAGGGGCTCACGGTTTCAGAGGTCTTAGTCCATAGAAGTTCAGCTCTATTCCTCAGGGCTTGAGGTGAGGCAGAACATCACGGTAGAAGAGTGTGGCAGAGGCAAACGGCTCACAAGATGATCAGGAAGCAGAGAGGGAGAGACTCAACTCTCTAGATACAAAATATATACTCCCATAGCTATGCCCCCAATGAACCACTTCCTCCAGTTGCACCTCACCTGCCTCCAGTTACCACTCAGTTAATCCCACGAGGGATTATTTCACTGATTATGTTAAGGCTATCACCCAATCATTTCTCCTCCAAACTTTCTTTCATTGTCTCACATGTGAGCTTTTTGGGGTACACCTCATATCCAAACCCCAACAGTACTTCCCAGGCAACACTGACAAAAACCTGTGAGGTCCTAGCCTCCCTGAGCTGGATACAGCAGGAATCTGAGTTTGGTGCACCTTCTGAGGACTGCCTAAGCCCCTCTTTCTCCTCTCACTTCCATCAGTCCCCGCAGAGCTGTTGCTGTTAAATCATGCCTGCTCTGTGAGATAGGGCTTTGGAATTGGCCAGATCTAAAACACACCTATAAGTGACTTTTACCAAGTCACCTCTCTTTCTGATTCCCCTTTGGATTATGGGTCTATCCAAATGCCTACCTTCCAAACTTGTCATGAAGAATAAACAGAGCAATGCACTGAAAACACACGCAACAGTGCCTGGCAGAGACTGGAGTGCTCATTTATGGCAGCTGCTACAGTCACACTGCTGCCCCCATGGGGGGCGGGGATCAGCCTTACTTTCAACCACGGTACTCTCAGAGAGGGAAAAGGAGGTCTCAAGCATGGCCCATCCACATATCCGTGAAGCCAAGCAGTATGGCCTTGTTACCCACACCTGATCCCTTCTTTCCCACAACCACCACCCCCAAAGGAAACTCATGGAGGATAACAAGAAGACATAGCTAGACTTTATGTCCTTCCCAGGAAAAAGAAAAAAGCTAACCAAGGCCAGTCTAGGGTCTCCCGATCAATATCTTCGAAACACATAGCTTTAAGCCCTTCTGCGCTGGAATCAGGAAGAGAGAAGCACCCAGTTCTACTTCCCATGAGTTCACATTACACCTAGGGAAAAGACAAGGAAACTCCATCACAGCAGAAAGAAGGAATGAGAGCGGAGTGTCTCTGGAAATGCCAGGGAGGCTCCCTAGAGAAGAAGGTGGTATTTGAACTGAACTTGGGGAGGGGGGAAGACACAGAGATGGCACTCCACAGCATGGACAAAGGTCTAGTGTTGGGAAAAACAGAATGGGTTGGTGAAGATGGAGGACTAGATGGGAGACAAATGAGGTGGAAGGTGGGAGCTAACAATGAAAGACCCATGAGCCTCAGGGGCAGGGAGTACACAATAAAGGTCACAACTACCATACAGAAAATAGGGAAAACAGGCCTGCAGTTCTAAGTTCTGCAGTTCTCCTCTCTAAGTAGGAGAGACACATGGAAGAAGGGTAAGTTTCCAGGCAGAGAGAATAACAGTACAAAGGTCCTGAGGCCACAGGTGGCTGCGACATTGGTGATGCATTAAAAAGGTCAGTAACTAGATCATGGAAGGAAGAGGGAGAATGGTAGGAACTGAGGTTACAAAGTTAAAAGGGAACCTGTTTGCTAATGTCCTGCAGCCATAATAGGGTGCTTTAACTTTCACTTGGATTAAATGGCCATCGCAGGATTTCCAGTACAGTAACAGCATTAACTGACTTAGGCTTTAAAAAGATGGTTCCAACTGTTGTGCAGAGAATCAACTACAGGGGACCAAGGGTGGAAGCTGGTAGACTAGTAAAGAGGCTATTGTGGAAATCAGGTTAAAGAGGGCAGTAACTGGAACCAGGGTAGCAATGGTGTGGTGGTTCTGCTGCTTTCCTGTACAAAAGAAGCGGGGCGGGGGGGGGGGCGGGGACACAGGATCCCCATCCTATGTGCAGCCCAAAGTCTCAAAAGCCCCCATTGGGTTGTAACATAGGGATCCTCCGGGGCCAGCGAGGTGCCAGACTGAGAACTGCGGGGCTTGTAGGCAGCTCCTTGCACGTCCAGGCCCTTGGTGCCCACAACGAAGCTAAGACAGGTGCGCGTCCTTCGAAGCCTGTCAAGTGGACTAGAACCGGTGAAGGAAGAAGTGTCCACTGGCTCTTTTTCCCCAGAGACTGAACACAGAGGAGTGGGAAAACCCGCGCCTCTTAACTGGAACCGGTTCTGAGCAACTGGCACTAAGTGCGCCCGGGGCGGCCACTGCACGTGTGCAGGTGTCAGTATCTTGGGGAAAATGCCAAGGCCCCCACTCAGTGCACCGCCCTCCCCAACATGCCCGCCCCCCAGCTCTGACCCTTTGTCTTATTTACCTCTACTCCCATCCTGTCTGCCTATCTATTTCTGCCCCAGGTTAGGTACGCGCTGCCCGCTTGGGGTCCCTCTGGCGGTAGCCGTAGCCGCGCAGCCCCGACCCGGGGCTCCCGGGAGAAGAAAATCATGAATGAAATGGATGCGATGCTCCCACTCCCCCGCCCTCCCTGTCCAGACAACCTTGGTTTGGGGGCGGTGCCTGCGGAGACTCCGCTCAGAGTTACCGGGGACGGGGGCGCCTGGGATAGGTTCAGAGGTTACGAGTCTGTGATCCTGACCCCCTCGATCCCTGGGCGCTGCCGGAGCTCCCCACCCTGCGAGCTCTGCGCAATTCCCCCCAAGCGGCGCCAGCCCGCCCGGGGGCGGGGCGGAGCCGGGGCTGTGGGTGCCCAACCGACCCGGAGGCTGCGCTCGCGGCTCCGCAGCTCAAGCGCATTTGGTGGGGCGGTCGGGCAAGGGAGCGCGCACGGAGCGCGGGACTGAGCGACTGGCGGACGGACCGACGGACGGACGCCCCCGCACACGCAGACGCACAGAGCTCGGCGCGGCCCCCGTCACACACACAATCGCGCAGACACACACAGGGACACACGCAGACACACGCACACTCGCGCGCGTTCATCCTCCCGCCAGCCTGCCTGCCCGCTCGCCGGCGCCCGGAGCCCGCTCAGGCCGGTAAGTGCGGCGCCTCCGTGGGCGCCTTTGTGTATAGAGCCGGAAGGCGGAGGGCGCGGGGTCCCTCCTGGGGCGGCTGCGAAGCTGAGACCTCCCCTAGCTCTCAGGACTGAGGAGCCTGCGCCCGCCCCCGCCACGCCCCCCCATGGGGCTCCCGGCGCCCCCGGACTGGGGGAGGGGTCCCCTGTGCGGGGGAGGGGGCTTGGCGTTTGGTGGCCGGGAGGGAGCGGCAGCCACTCCCCACCACGAAGCTCTTGTGCGGTTCCCGGGAGAGATCAGGACAGTGGTCCAGGTCCGAGCCTCTGCGGCCCAGGCTGGTGCGCGGCTCTCGGCTGCATGGCCTCTCCAGAGTCTGAACCCTGAGAGGGAGGTTGGAAATCGCCGCCAGATTGCTAGCCTCCAAACCTCCGCTCCGCAGCTTTCTCATCGGGTTGCCTTCCCGATCTTTTAGGCTTTAGGCACCCGCATCCCACCCACTCCCAAAATAAAAGCCCAAGGCATTCCCCTCCCCCACCATATTGCTTTTTCCTGGATGAGGCCCAGGCTCCTGCAAAACCCAGAGATTGCCCAGGTCAAAGCTTTGGGGGTGGGGGGTGTCCCAGGAGGTGGTTCCTTACCAAGAATCACACATCTTAGAGGGTCAGGACCAGAGGAACCTTGGGAACTCATTTAATTCCTTCATTTTACATATGGGGAAACTGAGGCCCAGTGAGGTGTCTTGACCAAGGTCACCGAAGAGTTAGTGACAAAACCTGCATTAGAATCTGGGATCCCTGCCTTTCATACCCAACCTCCCTCTCTCTCTCTCTCTCTCTCTCTCTCTCTCTCACTCTCACACACACACACACACACACACACACACACAACTAGATCCTATCCCCATGGAAGCCAAAGAACCCAAAAATTAACCTGATAACTAGGAATCTTTCCAGCCCTGCCCCCATTTGGAGCAGCAAGTGCCATTCATTTCCTAACATTTTTACAGTTAAAAGAAATGAATAAATAATTGTCCTTTCATTTGCTTCATTCAGCGTCAAAGGAGAGCTCTGTTTTGCAAGCACTCCAGGTTTAGGATTCAGTTTGGGAGACTGAAACAGCTCTGGACCATGGGTCAGATTTCAGGGTGTTAGTCCCAGTCCTTCCAGGAGTCATTGAACCTGAGTCTTCAGTTGACCCAGGGGCATTCAAGGATTCATCCTCTTCCCCCACTTTGACTTAACTGCAGCCCTCCCAGAACCTCTCCTCTACTCCTTAAGGACCCAGGTCTTCTAATGCAACCAGGCCACCTCTTCCTCCTTGGTGTTTGTTAAGCCAGCCTCTTGGTATTGCTGACAAAGCTGCTAGGGAGGCTTTAGTTACAACTACACCGGGTTCCTAGTGTCTCAGCACAGGGCTCTGTCAAGGGCAGCTGGGTGTCCCCACAGCTGATCCCCATGCCTGGCACAGAGGGTGCCCCCAGAGGTGGGTTGAGGGAGTGCAAGCATAGCTGTCCAGTGAAGGGAGGAAGTCCATCACTTTCCAGGAGACTGAATAGAATGGTTGGCAGGAGGACAGTGGTCAATCTCTAGGGGCCTGAGGCTCTTTCTAACTCCTCTTGAGTGGGGTTAACGGAGCCAGGGGGCCAACTGGCATAACCCCCGTGTGGCTCCTGGCATTGTCCTCAAGGGGCAGAGTTTACACAGACATGGAAATGAACAGTAGCCCTGGCTTTTTGCCATACAGGGGCTTCCAGTGTGAGGATGAAGAGAGCAGGGTTCCAGGCCCAGGCCAAAGCTCCTTGCTGGTTGTGCAATTTTAGTAAATGCTCACAATCTCTCTGCATCTCAGTTTCTCCATCAGAAAAACAGGATTGTGGAATTGGAGAATCAGGATGTCTTTCAGGTCTGAACTATTTATTGGGGAGAGGTGGGAGGGGGAAGAAGAGGAGCACTTTTTATATAACTACTATGGGCCTGGTTTCCTCTGCTTTGACTCTATGAGGGTATATTTCCTGCCTTAAAGAGATAATAATGTAGGTAGGATGTTGAGCAAAGTGCCTGGGGCATAGAAATAGCTCAGGAATTTGGTACCTATTAATACCATTAGGGCCCATCTTTATGGATATTCCCTCTATTTCCCTCCTTCAGATCATCCAAGGACACAGGATTTTAAATCCATAAAGTCATTCTCCCTCAAAACATTCACTTCCCTATGACCTATTCCTGAATTTAGTGCTCAGACAGCCTAAGACATTCATCCATCCTGGAAGGAACAATACTTTCATTTACCAGTTATTTTGTACCCTAATATAAGTAATAATTTTTATATGTATACATATAATGTCAACACTTTCCTTACACTTTATCTCTTGTACTTACTCTTCACAACACACTCAAAATAGTGTTATCAGGCCCATTTTGCAGATGGGGAAGGCAGGACTCTGCTTTTAACTTTTCTAAGGGTGTGTGCCTTAAAACTGTCAGAGCCAGAGAGCTAGGCCTCCAGCTCAGATGATCTGATTCCAGAATCTGAACTCTCTTCTATATCATATTTCCTGTCCTTTCTGGAGACTTCCCTAAAAGAGAAACAATAACCCACTGGAAAGAGTTAAAATTTTAAAAGAGTTAAAGAAGATTTTTATCCTTCTGGAAGATTAGGATGGCTTCTCACAGGAACTAGGTGTCACCTGAGCTGGGTCTGAAGGTCTTATACATTAGAAGACTGGAGGAGCATTTCAAGAAGTGGAAGTGGCCACTAGGAAGGTCTTCTCAGACATGAGCAAAGCAGTTCATTCCAACTGGAGCAAAACAGACAAAAGAGGAGTGATTGGAAGGAATGCTAGATAGAAGGGCAGAGGTAGTTGGGGTGCTGAGTGACAAGCTAAGGGGTCAGCCTTTAGTTTGGGGGAGACACATTTCCAAGCCTGCCATGAGGAAAGTCATCTGACTGCCCCATGGAGAACAGGTTGGAAATGGAGAGCCTGCTGGCAGGGAGCCCAGTTATGAAATGATGATAGTGGTGGAGGTAAGAGATAATGAGGGTCTGGACTGGGGTGATTGTAAGAATGGATAGGAAAAGGAGTTGATGCAAGAGGCCTCAGTGTCATCAAAACCCAATTTGATGTGGGAGCTACAGGGAGGGAGGTATAAGTGATAGCAAGGTTTTGAGGTTGAATGACTGAGGTTGCTGTTTTATAAAGAGCATATCAGGAATGGGGAATGGGGAGGCTTAGAAGGGAACCATGGATCTGACAGGGAACCATGAGGATTACTCCTGCAGCATTGGTTCACCAGGCACCATCCATATTGTCAAGAGCCAGTTCATTCATTCATTCATCACATTCATTCTCCAATTAATATAAACATCTCTGATGTGCCAGGCTGTTGTAGGCTCTGGGAATGCACTGCTGAAAAACATGAACTTCCTGCCTAAACTCTACCAGGAGAGACAGAAAATAAAACCTAAGCAAAAATAAAATATTTCTTGTGGTGAGCTGTGCTCTGGAGAAGAATAAAGCAGGATGAGGGGTTACTAGGGACAAAGGTAGAGGAAGAGATTTGCCTTTAAACAGCATGCCTTTGAGGGGCGATATCTGAACAAAGCCCTGAATGAAGCAAGGAATCCATGGGAATGTCTATCTAAAAAGAGGAGACCGTAAGTGCAAAGGCCATGGGTAAGACTAGCTCAGTGTTTTCAAGGAACCTCAAATATAGCTGCAAGAGATAGGCAAAGGAGAAGCATGGCAGAGAAAAAGGTAGGAGAGAGGAGTGGGGCCAATGGTGTAGTTGCTTAAAGGCCTGAGAAATGAGAAATTGCATGGGGTTAATGAGTCCGAGAGAACCTGAGTTCTGTTCCTCTTGTGTTCTTAGTGCCTAGCAAAATAACCCTGACCCTACTCAGTGGCTCACTGAATAGTTATTGAATGAATGAATGAATATTGGAAGTGAGCATTTATGCATGAGCATTCATGTGCTAGGCTTATATGACCCACTCCATAGAGGTATCATGGCATGGTAAGGACATAGTAGGCTGTAGTCTGATCACAGTGGTAAAGCTTAGAGGATTTGAAGGTCTGTGTTGTGATTCAAGAATGAAATTTGGAGTCAAATCTGCATATTTTATCCAGTATGGCTTGATATTATGAACTGCTGTTGACTAAAACTAAATAGTAAAACATACCTGAAATAACTGTAAAACAATTAAAATGGTAACGTTTGAGGTCTTCCTTCATCCTTCTTCCAGCACAAAGGCACATTCTCCTGGCTGCATTTCACCTTTACCTTGCTTAACTCTCATGCCCTCAGCCATTTCCCTCAAAAAGTCCCATATTTGTAAGAGAAGACATCATCATCATCCAATAAATAGATTCCCAAAAAGGCAGAGTCTCTGTGAGGAGAGAAAAATTACTTATAGGAGTAAAATTCTTCCAACACCTAAATAATTGTTTGAATGAATCTACAAGTGGGAATGGGAGATCTCCAGAAGGTAGCCAGTTGTGTAAAGCATTCAGCTGCATTAAACTGGACACAGAATGAGTGCACATTTCAAATTATATGGCACCTCATACCAAAAATGTAACCAGTTCACCAGGAAATATCTATGAACCAGTGTTCCTGCCAGGGTGGACCAGCACAGCTGTCTGTATAAGTGTCCATGTTCTAATCCTAAACTTACCCGAAGCAAGTGACCTGGGGTAGGTTTCTTCCCATCTCCCAA
>JAJEJO010001724.1:180652-202791 GCA_020662805.1 Glaucomys volans
CTACCCAGCCTTTAAAAAATAAATCCCAATTGTGAAAATAGCACAGCCATACTAATACTAGAAAATATGTGCAATGAACCATTCTTTAACATGTTCCACTCTGTTTTTTCCAAAGATCTGTGTTTTCTCATAGTCAAAACCAGCCAGCACATAGTATTATAGTCTGCATTTTTCACTTGACATTTTATCTAACTTGTACATTCACATGTGGTCATCTTCTGTCCTCAATGGTTTTCTCATATACATTAACCACTTCTTTATTGTTGGACAAGTCAGTCTAAGCACACAGCTTTTCCATCTCTTCAGGCATCTGTTTTAAGCATTGTCTAAGGGATACAGCAGAACCACGGTTGATTAAAGAGCAGTGCAAGGAAAAGAAAGCATCGGCTGTGGGCAGATGCAGGTTAGCTTCATGAATGATGTAGCTCTGGGTCCTGGGGCAGGAAGAGAACAGAAAGCACTGGAGCTGGAGCCTGAGGAAAATGGAGAGGGAGATACATGATGAGCTCATTGCAAATATTGTCCCTAATTTCAATTCTTAAGGTTTATACCTAACAGTGGTAACATGGTAATTCTATGTGTTTTTTTGTTTTCTTTTTTGGTATATTGTTTTGGTTTGGTTTGGTTTGGTTTGAGTTTATTTTGTTTTGTTTTGCTGTACCAGAGGTTGAACCCAGCGACGCTTAACCACTAAGGCACATCCCCAGTCCTTTTTTATTTTTTATTTTGAGACAGGGTCACACTAAGTTGCTTAGGGCCTTACTAAGTTTGAGGCTGGCTTTGAACTTGTGATCCTCCTGCCTCAGTCCCTGGAGCTGCTGGTCTTAGGTCATGTACCACTGTGGGTGCTGAGCACCTCTGTGCCCAGCTGTGGGTACTTTTTTAAAATGAAGATTTTTGTTTGCCTGATGTGAAAAAGACCTGTGAGGAAAGTATTAAAAGTGAAGAGTCTGGGAAGAAGTCATTTGTTTAAATATGTATTTTGTGTGAGCTCTGCTTGGCCTTGGAGGTAATAGGAGGAAAGACAGAACAGAATAGAAATGAGTCCAACCTCCATTTCTGAAAAATTAGTGTGATCAAGATGCATTGTGGGTAGAAAAAGAAAGCTCTCAGGGGAGATCATAGTGGGTGGAATTCATTCATGCATACAGGTATTTACTGCGCTGGGCATTGTGGTGGACACAGGAGCCTCAGCAATCAACACAACCAGGAGGACTGCACTTGAGAAGATTGTCAGTTGCCAGAGAAACAACCTGGCAATAGTGACCTGTATTAATGCATGCTATGATGATAATAAGACTAATTTTTACTGAGTGCTTATTGCATTATCTTACTTAATCTTCAGTAACAGTTCAGTGAAGAAGGTTTTTATTACATTCAGTTTGCAGGCTCAGAGAGCTTAAGTCATTTGCCAAGAACACACAGCAAGTAAACAGCCAGAAATCAGACGTTAGGCAGTAACTGCTCTGGTGCTGAGACAGAGGGACACAAAAGAGGCACCTGCTCAAGGTGGAGGTCACAGAAGTTTTCCTGAAGGAAGGGGTCAGGTGAGCATTTTCCTTTAAGTCAGTTGCATTCTTCTTCAGCCCAGGATTTCAGAAAATGAGTTTCTGTAGCAGCAGCAGCCAGTTCTGTTTCCAGTAATTCCAAACTCCCAGGGAGCACCACCTAACTGAGTCTCCATCTCAGAGGAAGATGGTCACTTTTATCCTTGGTGCTTACGCAGGAGGCTGGGGGGGCACTTTCTTTTCCCTCCAACATCTGCTGCCTCTTCCTCTTCCCTAGCAGCCCTCCTTCCAACCCTGTGGTCTAGAGTATCATGAGGGGCCTCTGGGGGCCCCTCTTGGGCTTGGGGAGAATCAAGTCAGTGGGCTGCACTTAACCAAGTACAGGGCCTGGGAGTGTCAGTGAAGATCATATGTCCACCTCTGTGCCTGTCACTAACCTGGAAGCCTGACCTTCTTGGCTCCCATCACCACCAAAGCCCCATCTTCCCTAAGCACATATGTAACCAGTTTCTCTCTGCTCTTTCAGTTTGTCCAAGGCTCCCTGTGGCCTGTAGTAGGGATCCTACTGGCCTTTGGGTGGGAGAGTCATTTGCTCTGAGAGCATCCTGGTCTCATCCTTTGTATATATACCAGTAGCATCCTTCAGTCATAGTGACACCCAGAAATGCACATAATTTTAAGATCTGTTTTATAAGCAGTCTGAGGTACAGATCTGAAATGAACCCTTCAGTGAGTTTTGACAATTGCGTGAACTTGTATGACTGTCACCAAGATCAAGATGTAGAACATTTCCATCACCCCTCAAAGTTCAGAGGCAACAGTTGCTCCCATTTCTGTCATTGTAGGATAATTTTGTCTGTTCTCCACTTTGATGTAAATGGAATCTCATAGTAGGTGGTCTTTTGTGTCATAGTTTTTGAGATCTGCCCGTTGGGTTGCAGAACACACATCCAGGACTAACTCCTGTTCTTTAAATGCCAACTAGAATAGCAATACCTGCTTTATTTCCCCTGAGAAAAAATGGCCTTTGAGTTAAGATCAGTGTCTTAGCCGAATGCACACAGCCCTATGCCAAGTGGAGTCCCTCTCCTGCCCAGCCTCCAACCCCACTCAGGTGTCCCTCCTCCCAGTCCACCTTACTCTTTCACCTCTCCAGGCCTTGGCCCCTGCAGTGTGCCCTGCTGGGAAAGTCCTTGCCATGCACAGTGACTCTCACTTGTCCTTCAGGTCTCTCCCACATCCTCTGAGGCACTCATGTAAGACAGCCTCAGTTGGCATCTAACATGTCTGGCTCTACTCACCGCGCTAGAAGCTGGCAGAGAGCAGGGACTGAGTTCAACTACGTATTATCACAGGCCCAGCACAGAACTTGATATTAAAGAGATGGCTATCACAGCCAGTCCACCATTATGCTTAATTATAATACACCAATAAAAATATGAAAAAAGAAGTAGATGCAAGATTACAGCAGGTTTTGCCTCAAGATTATCTCAAAGACAGAGTTTAACCCATTAAGTCCCAGATTTTCAGTTCTGCAAATATTTCAACAAAAGGGACATAGGTCCTTAAAAACACCTTGGAAATCATAATCTAGAACTTCATATATATATATATATATATATATATATATATATGTAATTAATTGACATTAATATTGTATTAATATTATTTAATTATATGCTATATATTATATACTACATTTAAGTTTTTGAGGTGTTCCACATCTGGAACAAGATGAAATGGTTTTAAATAACTATGCAAAATGGATCCTAACCCACTCTGTAAAGCTGATAAAAAGAAAGGTAGTCAAAAGAGTCTAATCTCTGACTAGTGATGATAAATATAGCCTGGAACTTAACTGCCAGTGAGGCAGAGGCCTCCAGTCCTTCCCCTTGAGGACCTGGCATCAGTGAGTGCGCACAGTAATGCAGCTCAGGGAACAGGGTGGGGGAGGAGATGAGAGTCACTCCAGCAAGGTTCCTGGAGGAGGTGAGCTCCAAGACTTTCAAAGAGAAATCTGTGTTGAGCCCGGAAGTTACATAATCTAGAGATAATCCACAGAGATCCTTAAAGCCTGATCTGTCCTATTGTGACCCTTGGAAGGGCAGGAGGCCACAGCTGCAAGGGGAGAAACAGGGAGGCTTATCCAGGCAGGAGGAACATGGAGACAAAAGTTGAGATGCAGGGATGAGCATGGTAAGGGGGTGGGCCAATTTTATATCAAAGGACAACTTGGGGAATCCACTTCTTTTACCCACTCTTCCCAAGGGCTCTGGGTCTGGCTCTGGGAACCTAGAAACAGCCCGGAGCTCTCCAGAGGGGAGTCATCAGTTCTGCCCGGGAGCCCCTTCTCATCCTCCAGCTCCTCTTTCTGTGTTGTTCTCATTAGCTCCAGGAACACCTGGCAGAGCCTGAGGAAATAGGAAACAGACCTTTATAGCTGATGGCACTGCCTGGTACAAAAAGCAGGAGCATCTCTCAGGCAGGGTTGACTTAGAGGGAGACCAGAAATGAAGCTCTGAGCCAGGTCAGCAGGAATAAGGAGAAGGATGTCTGCCTCACAATCGCCTAGCATGTTCTACACAAGTCACTCCCTTCCTGGCCTTCACCACAACCCTGCACCTCTGATTGCTTTCATCCTACAGGGAGGAAACTGAGGCTCCAAGAGGTTAGATGCTGGTTCAGGGCCCCTTGGGGAGAAAATAGCAGAATGCAGCATTTCTTTTTTTTTTTTTTTTTTCTTGTTAGTGATCTGGGGGTGACTCAGTCACTCGGCCACTGAGCCACATCCCCAGCCCTATTTTGTATTTTGTTTAGAGACAGGGTCTCACTGAGTTGCTTAGGGCCTCGCTAAGTTGCTGAGGCTGGCTTTGAACTTGCCATCGTCCTGCCTCAGCCTCCCAAGTGCTGGGATTACAGGCGTGCGCCACCACACCCGGCTCAGAATGCAGCATTTCAACCAGGTCCTCTGCCTCTGAATCCATCCTTCCTTGTTTCATAGGACAGTGGTTGTATGAAGGTGTGCAACCTCAGGATGATCAGTCTGTCATATTTTGATTCAGCTCATGACTGAGGACCTCTGTTGAGGGCTGCTCTGGGCTCCAGGTTTCCAGCTGTCTTCAGCAAAAGGCAGTGAGAGGATCCACCATCCTGGCTTCATCTGGTCTTCTCCATTGGCCACCTGAGCAGAACCAGAGTGACCACTTATCTGTTTTTGTGTCAGATTCTAACCCCAGAGATGCAGCTTGTATTTATTAAATTTGAATTCAGAAGGTCAGATGCTTTTCACCCTTGACTCCTGGTCCCACCTGGATTTTTTTTTTTTTCCTAGTTCACACTCTAGTTTTCTCCTGGCAGAAGAGCCTCAGATCCAACTGATGTTTCCAAATCCAGGCCTTGCTGCTGACTTAGTTTGATTGCATCAGATCTATGGTGGCAGCATCTTCCCAGCCTGTACTACCACAGCCTGAGCCGAGTACTACCATGGGAGGGTTCCTCAGAGGCTGGGGACAGAGGTCCTCATGGGGAACAAGAGCCCACGGTGGGTATGGTAGGAGCAAGAGCTCCCTAGCTGCAGGTAGGAGTAGACTTAACCCTGGACCACAAATTTCCCCTCAAGTTTCCCTCTTGGGAAAGAGCTCTGAAAGTGTGAAGTACAGAGCAGATGCCAGGAGGAAACATCGCAGAAGTTCCAGAGCCAGGCACAGGCTGCACTTGGCAGTTCAGGCCAAGGATGGCATCAGGGAAGTCTAGGGGTGAAACCAGATTCCGGTAGAGACCAAAAGCAAAATGATGGGTAACCAGGGTGCACCCAACACAGGTAAGTTCTGAAGTCTAGTTTGAGGCAGGGAGGGGAGAGCTGCAAGTGCAGACAAGGCCTCACCATAGTAGGCAGGGACTTCACCTGTTAGAGCAAAAGGCAGAAGGCCAGGTGCTAAGTCTGGGCCAGAGCCAGAGCCAGACGAGCAACACTGAGACCGAATTAAAACTCTTTTAAGGGCACTACTATTGGCTAACACTTAACATAGTGTACTATGTGCTAAGTGCTCGTCTGAATTAGGCTCACTCACTAGGGCTTTATTCAGTTAGGTATTGCTACTGAGTCATTTTACAAACTGAGGCATGGAAAGATTGACCACAACTCTTGCCCTCACCCAAAACTGGCCACATAACCTCCCATGTTCATAGATCAAAATCAGCCATGAGAAAGCACTAACACCATAGTTATTGGCAAATGCCAATTGATAACTAACATTCTTTGGAATACGCTGGGCCCTGTTCTAAGCATTTTACATATATTGCATGTAAAAACTGTGTGAAAATCAAAATTCATTTAATCTTCATAATAACCACTGAAGGGTGCATACCATTATCCCCATTTTCACAGATGAAGGAACTGAGGCACAGGGAAGTCAAATATCTCACCCACGATCAGCCAGCCAATAAGGGAGCCATGGTTTGTATTTGGGCACCCACTGCCATAACCCACCACTTTTGTGATGTTTTGTTTTGTTTTTTGTGGTTTTTTTATTTTTTTATTTTTTCCATATTTTATTGGTGCATTATAGTTGTACATAATGATGGGATTCATTGTTACATATTTGTATGGGTACACAATATATTAACATAATTAGGCCAGTATCACTCCCTAGTATTTCCCCTTTTCCTCTTTTCTCCCTCCCCCTAATCCCTTTCCTTTACTGATCTCCCTTTGATTTTTTTAAATCAATTTATTTATATATTCACACAGTTCATATAATCTTACATATACATAGGGTAGTACTGTCTGTCTCAGTCTAGTATTTTTTTCCTTCCCCCATCCCCTCCCGTCCCATTTCCTCCACACCATCCATACTTCCTCCATTCTTTCCTATCCCCCCATAACCCCCACCCCCCTTATGTATCAGCATTTTGTGATGTTTTGAATGAGCCATTTGTAAATGCTCAAACCCCATCCACTTTTCATTTACCTTTTTGAGAAATATTAATTGAACATTTTCCTGGTGCCAGATAGAGAGTAGGCATGAGACACAGGAAGGTCCACATCAAGAGACTGTAAACCTAGAGGTTTAAACAAAGCCTGGGCACAGAGCTGCAGCAAACTGAGTTTTAAGTCTGGTCCTTTCAAATATGTCAAGTATGTGACCTTGAACAAATGACTCAGGCTCTCCTGGCCCCCATCTCCACATGTGGAAGGAGGAGGATGACTGTTTACTGCATAGGATTATGGTGGGAAACAGTGACATCATGCCACTTCAGTGCTTAGTGTGGCATTCAGCTCACAGTGAGCCCCCACTTTGGGAAGCCATAGTGATTACAAACCACAGGCTTGGGTACAGATACTCTGTGAGCAAGGACACAAGCATCAGCAGACAATCCCCATCCAGAGAGGTAAGAACAGGAAAGGGAGCATCCAGCTTTCCTGGGGGAGTCAGGGAGGGTTCTGCAGCAGGTGACATTTGAGCAGGGTCTTAAAAGGCAAAGGAGGTTTTCCATGAAGAGAAAGGAAATTGTGGTTGGGTGGCATTCTTCAGGGAGAGGAAGTATATTCCAAGGCTTCATAGACCAGAGCCAGTGTCTCACTAAAAGGAAATACCAGAACACCCCTATGAGAGGTGTGATCACACTTTCACATTTGTGACTGCCTGTTTTCTCCTTGTAAATAAAACTGTATACCTGGGGTGGGGGGTGTAAAGAGAGGGAACAGTAGGTTAGACCAGATGAACTTTGAACACCAAAGTCCTACTCCTTGATCTTCCTTTGGGGTCCTGTCCCACATAGTTTATAATCAGGTCCATCCGCAGCACCAGATCATCTCAGTGGAACAGAGTCTCCATCAACAGGTGGCCAGGGTGGGGCTTCCCTTCTGCTTGGTGCTGGGCTGCCTCTACTAGTCTCCATGGACCAAGGCCTTGTAGGCTCCATGGACCAAGGCCTTGTTTCCTTGTTGCTGCTGTGAGCGCCCTCTGCTGGTGCACTGCCACTCCACCATCTGCTTCCCTGAACTTAGCCCCAGAACTGAAGACTGTCATGTAAAGAAAGGCCCTCTAAAGTCATTTACTCAACCCCTTCGATTTTTATTTGGGGCTATTGAGATTCAGATCAGAGGAAATGACTGGCCCACAGTCACACAGTACAGCCAGATCATGACTATAGCCCAGGTCTGGTGGGTCCTTGACCAGTGAATATGCTTGTCCCTCCATGGATGGAATATAGCTGCCACCATCCCACACTCACCACCATGCCAGCCTCCCAAGGTCAGTTCCTGGAGATGCCACTTCAGAGGGGAAACCTTTAGTCATGTCCAAGGCTGGGCTTCCAATCATTCAGCTGCTAGGAAGGCACAGCAGGGAGCATCTTCAGGGCCCTTGGGCAACCCCTGACTCTCCACCCCCAGCAAGCACAGAAGTCTCCCTATGGCTCCTTCACTAACTTATCAACTGTGAGCCCAGCAGACCTTGGTTTCTTCATATGGGCACCATCACGTGATACTCAGTGGATTTATGTTCAGGGTTTTCTAAAAGAACATATAGCAACTGGTATACTGGTCACTCTCTTCCTATTTTCACTAAAGGTTAGAAAGTGGAAGAAAAGGGGGGTTAGTAATATGGGCAGTAGTGGGAAGACCTGTAGTTACTAGCTGTGTGGCATTGGACAGGTCACTTTACTTCTCTGAATCTCCATTTTGCCCCCTAGAAAAATGCAGGTAACAATAGTATGTTTCTTCTAGGGCTGTGGTGAGGATTAAATATCACACGTGCAAGGTGCTCAATGACAGCATTGCATGGTAAGGGTTCCACAGAGCAGATGATCTTTCTGTTGTTACTTTTGTCATTGTCATCCTTTTTATCTGGCAGGGGACTGTGGAAAATATTCCTGAACTAGTGACCCAAAGATTGATTCTGCCCTCTTTCTTCCTTCTGTTTCCTTCCACCCTCACCAAGCAGCCATGAGAGAAAAAGAATGTGGGTTTTGAAAGCAAGTAGGAGAGGCCTCAAGAAGAGGCTGGGAGGATCCACAGAGCCTGAGCTGGACCACAGTGAGGTTCTTGTTCTTCCACCCCAAAGATGGGGTCAGGACAAAGTGCTTTGGCCTCAGCCTGGAGTTCACTGACCTCTCTGGATGCTGCCCACACAGCTGGCCCCTGCTGCTCAGCTCCCAATGTGTTGACCAAGACCAGCAAAGAACCTTTGTGTGTCTCTGCTATCCCCATCACACCCAATGTAAGAGCTTTGCAGGATGGGGACATGTCATGCCTCCGTGCAGTCCCCTCAAAGTACAGGGGCAGCAATAAATTCAATTCATGCCAGAACTTTGGACCAAACCACAGGCATCTGCAGGCTTGAAAACTCCTTCCTGTTGTCCCCAAGGACTATGCATAGTCCTTAGAGACCTCACTCATCCTAAGACTGCCAAGGCAGGTAGGCAGTGTTCAGAGCCCGGCACACTTTCTAGAAGATAGGTCCTGGCCCTTTCCTGGCAGTTTGTGCATTGTGTGCACACTCACTTTCCCCATCAGCATCTTCCTTCCTCCTCTCTGCTGTGCCTCTGTTGGTCTTTTACAAATAGCTCTGAACACCCGCTGTTTACCAGACCCCATAACAGTCACCTCCACATTTCTTTCATTCTCTGGTAAACCTCACCTCAATCCTGTATGGAAGGTGTCATCAGCCCTATTTGACAAATAAGAAAAAGTTCAGGCCCAAAGTGATGAAGACCCTTTCCAAAAGCTACACAGCTTGACTGAAATAAAGATCTCCCCCAGAGAGCCTTCTCTGGGGGAGCTGAAGATTCAGCTGGAGCTTAAAGCCTGAGCTAGATTTTGAGGAAAGGTGCAAAGAGGTAATGGCATCCAGGCAGGGGGAGGACTGTGCTTTGTGGTCATGGGGATGAGGGAGAAGCAGTTAGTTTGAAAACCCAAGTGACTTGAGCAGGTGGTCCAGCAAGCCCAGGCCAGGACACCCCTGGATCTTCACACCTGCCTTGCATCTGGTTTCCCAGCTCCCAGGTCAAGAGTCCATTCTTGGTGCCAGGAGATCTCTTAATCGACAAAGTCAGGTATGGAAGAAATGCCTTATTGTATTCCTTAAATGTAACAAGGCTGCACCCAGAGCTCTCCATCACCTCTGGCTGCTGGGAATGTCAATCTGAGAACCCTGGGAACCCTACCTGCTGCTTATGACCACCATGCATCAAGGGAACCACACTGATTAGAGCTGAGATGCCTCCCCCTCCAGCCTGAAGTGCCTTTCCAGGTTTTGCTGTCTCTGCCCTGGGTAGGGTGTGCCTATTTGGGGCACAGAAACCTAAGTCTAAGATCTGGCCCTCTCCACACACCTCAAAGCCATTCCCAGGTGATCCTTCAGGACCTTCACACACATCAGGCACTGATCTTAGCTCTGTCCCTTTCTAGACCCAGACATGACCTCCACTCCCTCGCCCTCACCATCATGGTCAGGAGATTCCTCTCAAGGGACTTCAGCACCAACAGAACACAGAAAATGAAGGAGAACTCCTGAGGGAATGTGGCCTTGGTCCTGAAGCAAACCTCCCCCAGGATCACTAGAGAACATCTGCCTTACCTCTTTGGAAACAAGGAAGGGAAAAGGAAAGCATCACCAATGAGCAGCTCAGCAAATAGTCCTGTCTTTTGCCATACTCCCTCTCCACGCTGGCCTTCTCAAACTGAAGTTTCTTCCATTCCTCAAATGTGTCCCAGTTTCTCTCAACTCCAGGCGCATTCATGTGCCCTCCTTCTGCTTGGACACCATCAGCCACACACACACCAGCTTCAGTCACTCACTTGCACTCCTCTTATAACCTTGTGACCCCTCTGCTTCATTAGGAACCTCATCAGTGCTCCCAGGATCAATTGCACATCTTCCATCAGACATGCCCCCTGGCCCTGACCTTTTTACCTACCTGCATTCCCC
This sequence comes from Glaucomys volans, assembly GCA_020662805.1. Classification (NCBI taxonomy): domain Eukaryota; kingdom Metazoa; phylum Chordata; class Mammalia; order Rodentia; family Sciuridae; genus Glaucomys; species Glaucomys volans. The sequence goes on from JAJEJO010001724.1 coordinate 191,094, forward strand.
AGGAGATGCTTATAGCTCGTTATGTTCCCACATGTGGTCTGCACACAGTAGGTATTTGTAAATACATGTTGGACAAATGAATCCTGAATCAGATTCAGCCAGTCCCTGAATCAGACTCACTTAAAAGATAGAAAACTGTTGCCTGAGCCCCTTAGCAGGCTGAGCCAGTCCAGTACCTTTCCATTTTCCCTTTCATGGTCTCACTCATGCCCAGGCCCTGAATCTACCACCAGAGTAGGGATGGAAGGGAATTCATTCATCTGGGTCCATCCCACCCAGAGAACACTCAGACCCTGTGTTTGGGATCCAGAACACTCCAAGTTTGCAGTCTGCTCAGACATGGGGACAGATGGCTGGACATTGGACAGGAGGGTAGGCAGCTTGAAAGGCTAGAAATAGCAGTGAACTAAGCATTGGGAGTCCTGGGCTCAGAGCCTATCTATTCCCCAAGTTTGCTGCACATATCAGTCTGGGTTCTTTGGCTGTCAGCAACAGAAACTGACTGAGTAACCTAGGCAGCAGAGAGGTTTATTAGAAGGCTTGAGGGTGTGACACAGAAATACCAGATAACAGAGCTTTTGTTTGAGGGTCCTCCCTATGGCGAGGGGTAAGCAGGCTACCAGACAGGAGAGAGGAAAATCTCAGAATTTTGTGAACTACCTGAAAATAATTGTTGCATACTGTGTGACCTGAGGCAAGTCATTCCTCTGGGCCTCCATGTTTTCCACCTGGGTGTTCTGAAGTTGGCCTCTCTTCCTTCATTCACATCTCCAGTTTGCTTTTTGCTGAGAAACTTCCTGCCCTGGCCTCAGATGGCACCTTTCCCCATCCGGACATCTTGGGAATGAAGTTTGAGGGAGTTAGGTGAGTGTGTATGGTGCCCCCCAGCCCACCCATTGAGGAGGCCAGGCCTCCTCCACCTGCATGCTCTGTGACCTGTTACTCACTTGCTTGAGGTGATTCAGCCTGATCATTTCCTCTCCACTAAACCGGCATGGCCTCTGTCCTGCATGCTGAACATTCTGGATGGCATTATGGGCTTTTCCTGGCCATGATCTGGCCGTCCTCTTTTGCTTTGGAAGCTCTTAGCTAGAGTCTGCCCTCCCAGAGACCCCAAAGCCACCAACCCTGAGACCCTGCCAGTGACCTGCATTTGACCTTTAACATGTCCATTAATAGGCTCAGGACCTGTGCTGAATGCCTGGGATGTGGCAGTGGTGAAGGGGATGAGGATTCTCCCGAGTCATGGAAAGCCAGGGGGGGAGGCAGGTGCATAAACAGCTAATTGTCGCAGCAGAACAAAGCAAGAGACAACAGAAGTGTGAGCCAGGTGTGTGGGGAGCCCAGAGGCAGGAGAGCTTGGTTCTTCTGAGAGATCAGAGAATGCTCCATAGAAGGGGAAATGCCTGAGAAGAACTTTAGAGAACGAACAGGATTTGGCAAGGAGAATGGATATGATATTGTACCAGAGGAACAGCATGAACCAAGGCTGGAAGTGAGGATGGAAAGGTTCAATTCATCATATAGAGAGGTCTGGAGAACTTGGAGCTTTAGGAGATTGGTAAGCACTCTGTGCAGCGGTGTTCAGAGGGGTCCAGGGGCATGAAGTCCAAGGCAGAGACATCATCTGTCTGGTATTGGCTCAGTCTCACACCCAGGAATCCTGACTTCAGTATCCTAGCTCCTCCTTGCTTGTCACCCATCCTGGAAGCAGACTCGGGCTCCTCTGCCCACCTCAGAGAACCTAACCCCTTTCTCTGCATAAGCACTGTGCAAAGCTGGCATGTGCTCCAGGAAGCCTCCTATCAGCGCCCACTGACCCTTATTCTGCCCCCCAGGCAGAGGAGGTGCCCAAGTCCTTCCAAGTCCAGCCTCTGCAAGACACTTCAGCCCAAAGCAGCTCTGTGTCTCCCCCAGCAGCCATGAGCTCCTGGAAGTTGGGTTGGGTGGTCCAGCTCCCAGCACTGGTAGAATAGCCATAAGGTAGTATTCCCTCCAGATACAAAGGAACAGATGAAGGTGCTGGCATTCAAGTTGCAAGGGGCTTAGTGTCTGACCACCTTTTTTTACAGATGAGGACTCAGGGTCAGGGCAGGGAAAGGATCACCCAAAGTCACAAGCCTGTTGGGAATACAATGGGAAAGTGTAGTTTGGTTCATAGCAGCCCTACTCCCGATAGCCCAAACACTGGAACAGCCTGCATGTCCATCAGCTGATTAATGAACAAATGGACAGTGGAAAATTATCCAGCCACAAGAGGAATGAACTACTGACATGTACTAACTTGGATGAACCTAGAAAACATTCCACTAAATGAAAGAAAACAAACAAAATACTTCCATTTATATGAAATATCAAGGATAGGCAAGTCATAGGAAGCAAATTAGTGCCTTCTAGCAGCTGGGGGAAGGGAAAATAGGAAGTGATTCCTTAATGAGTACATGGGGTTCCCTTTGGGGTTGGTAAAAATATTCTGGAACTAGATAATGATGGTGGTTGCAACAACATTATAAATATAGCAAATGCTACCAAATTGTGCACCTGTAAATGGTGAATATTTTGTGAATTTTATCACAATTAAAATTAGAGTAGTTTGGGATCAGATGACATGCCACAAGCTGTGTCTAATGTCCATTCTTCAAACATATGCCACCTTCCTGTTACAGACCTCTGCAGCCCAATCTGGGCACAGGGAGCCTCTGCCCCTCTCAGTGCTGGGAAGCCCCACAGTCAAGCAGAAGAGGGCTGCCCTCCCGGGAGCAGGATTCCTCATATCTAGCCTGTTTCTTGCTCATGTGCTTCTGCTGATTCCCCATCCCACTGACCAGCTGACTTCCCATTAGTGCCAAAGGTTCCATGAATCTTGGGCCTCCAAATCCTGCTCTTACTATACGTTCTGTTCCAAAAGTCCTTTCCCTCCCAACTCATCATCCACCTAAAAACATCCTTTAAGAATCAACTCCTTTCTGGCCCTTGGAGAAGACTTCCTCTCTCCCTGCTCCCTCACCACAAACTGACCTGAGCCTTCCCTGTGTACATCAGCTAAAGCAGGCATCAGGGTGCAGTCATGTTTGCTCGTCTCTCTCCTGGAAAAGATGAGCTGGTAAGCGGTGGCCTGGCTTGTTCAATATTGTATTCCTGGGACAGCTCTGGGCCTTGCCTGCAGGAGGTGTTCAGCAGATGCTTGTCAAATGAGCACCTCCATCTCTTGGGTTCTCTGATTCTAAAAGCATCAGTGGGGAGCCAGCCCAGCAAGTTGCTGCCTGTTGATACAGGACACTTTGTGCTCCTGTCACCTGGCTGATAGAAATGGATGAGGAGAGAGAAAGAGCCTATAGCAATCCATTATCAGCAGCTATTTCTGCTCCTGGTGGGCAGGGAGAAGGGCAGTGACTGGGCTTCTCCATGCAGATTACATGGGCCATCTCTTTTTTTTTAAACCTTGCTAACCCCTCCCCTGAACACCCCAGACAGTGCAACTTTGCCCTGGGGGGTTCCTGGAGTGTTCGACCACAGAGCAGAGCAGCAGGCTCTTGTTCCATTTTCCCCTGTAGTTGGGAAGTGCTACTCTTTCTGCTTTTCTGATTATGAAATTAGTCATTTTCTAGGAAGCTTATTTATAGAGTCCGCTGCAAACAGGCAGCACTGAGCTATTCTGAATGCAGCTGGGGGCCTGGTAGGCTTAAGGTGTGAGAGCAGGTGTGAGTCACACCTAGGTCCCCTTCCAGAGGATACCCTGGTGACTTTCTACCCCCCGTCATGGGTCAGCCCTCATGGGCCACCCTCTAGCTAGCCTGCTCCTTGGGGTAAAGTAGGCAAGCTCAGGATTGGCACGTTGAGGGTAGGAGTTCTCCAGTCCAATCCCTGTGGCTACCGCCTCAGTCCATAACTTGGTACAAGATAGACCCCTGGTCTCTGCCTCAGTTTCCTCCTCTGTAAAGTGAGAGCCCTTCCAGATTGGGCTTCTCTAACTGTGCTGGACAGTAGCTGTGGGGGAGGGTTCCAAGTGGCTTAACAAGGATGTGCCCACAGAGTAGCTCAGACGATGGCTATGTTTGAGGATCCTGAGGTTTCTTAAGAATGTCAGGGAAACCTTGAACATCCTACTGTGAGCCAGGCACTGTGCTTGGCTTTGAAGATACAATGGTAAATAAAACAGCAATGGTTGTCCCTGGCCATGTAACTCACAGTCTAATGGCTGAGACTGGTGTTAATCAAATAGTGGCATAAATTAAAATGAATTCCCAACTGTGTCAAGTGCTATGAGTAAAAAATACTGGAAAGGAAAGCTAGAGGAGCTCTCCAGGCAGAGAAAAGCATGTGAAAAAACTGTGAAGGCAGGACCCTGTCCAGAGTGACTGCAATGTAGATGTCGGTTGGGGGTGTGGGAGCAGAACAACTGCAGTAAAGTTGGAGGGATAAACTGGGTGCAGTAGCACATGAGGCTGAGGCAGAAGGGTCGTGAGTTCAAAGTCAGTCTCAGCAAAAGCAAGGTGTTAAGCAACTCAGTGAGACCGTTTTTCTAAATAAAATACAAAATAGGGCTGGGGGTGTGGCTCAGTGGTTGAATGCCCTTGAGTTCAATCCCTGGTACTGCCCCCCCCCCCCCAAAAAAAAAGAGTTGGAGGGATAAATGAGGCCAGATTACACAAGAGCTAGTGACCTGTCCAAAGATTGTTTATCTTGACTCTAAGTGCAAGAGGATGCCATGAATGTATTTTTTTCAAGGAAGGTTATGTGACAAATTTCAGTTTTAAAGAATTGATCTAGCTCAAGCCTGCCCATTCAGCTGTGCAGGGTGTAAACTGGGTAACCTCTACAGGCCATAGGCATTGGAGCCATGTGGAGAAAGCTTTGGAGGCCAGCTTCCACCAATGCTGGAGACCATCAAAGAAAGAGAGCCCTTACAGTTAAGCATTAACCTTCTCTCTACAGGAACGCTGGGCCCTGGGACTCAGAGGCTCTACCAATTGCAGTGAGGAAAAAGTACAAACAACACAATGCGGGTTGAGAGAAGAAAATAGCAAAATGTGAAGAGTCACCCTTAACCTGGCCTGTCTGCCCTTAATTATTTAAAATCTGCAGTTGGGCCTGAAACAGGCCCCAGGACCAGTGAGAGGCAGGATTGCCTGTCAGGTGGGCAGGGAGACAGCTGCCCTCCTGGGCTTCTTAGGAGCAATGAGCTAGTGTGCCTGTGTTATAGATGTTTTTAGTTGCCAGTTTTAGGAAACAAATCCCTCTGGCTTAGCCAGAAGGTGGTGGCTTATTGGAAGGATCCTGGGGCATCTCATGGTCTTGATGAACATGTTGTCCAGTCAAGACTCAGCACAGGAAGGAATGAGGCAGCTCTGGGGCCCTTGGCAGCAGATGTTTGCAGCCCTTTTCTACAAGGGATCACCCCTACCATGATTCAGCACCAGCAGTTGCAGGCTCCCAGCCTCAAGAATACATTTCAGTTGTGGAGGAGAGAGGTTCTGGTGGACTCACCCTGGTTTGTGTTTCCAGCCTCGATCAGCCCACACCTGCCATGGGCCAGAGACCTGAAGGGCAGACAGGGCCATTGGAGTTCTCCCCTGCATTTCAGGCTGTTGCCAGAGTAGGGGGCCCCGTGAGCCCCATGAGTGCCCTCCAGGTATGTCAGCTCTAAATCCTGTGCATGGGTCTAACTGATCTCCTGCTTCTTTTTCCAGCTTCCTGGGTCAAGGGGGAAAGTGAGACAAGGACAATCCTTTAAGGTTGATGAGCTAGGAAGAGGATTTTCTGATTTCTGAAAGAGAACATTTAGAAGATGCACAATACATACATCACTCCTGTTTCTAGCTCTTTCTGGAGAATTCTGCCTTCCACTTTCCATTGCCTGAGGACTAGGGCTCTTGCATATCTTGGGGAGCTGGACACAGGAGAATGTGTTACCAGACCCCTCTTCTTGCTCATCCCTGGTTCAGAACCACAGGATTTGGGAAGCAGAACCACACAGCAATAAGAACATGAGCTTGGAATCCATGATTTCAAACCCAACTCTATTCTAATGAGCTCTGTGATCTCAGGCAAGTTACTTAACCTCTCTGAACTTGTTTAATGATCCCTGACTCGTGGGGTCATGGTGAGGACTCTGTGTGGTAAAGTTCGTAAATGCTTTGCACAAAGTAAGCTCTCCATGGTAGGGAGGATGGTGATGGTGATGATGATGATGATTCTACATGGGAGACACCTGCAAAATTCTGCTCCCACCTCGGACCCATTTGACAGGTTGGTCTTTTCTTCCAGTCCCCCCAATGAGGTGGGGCTACTCGAAGGGACAGAGTGCAGGAGGAGTCTTTTTATCTTTGCTCAGTGTCCTGATCCAGGCTCAACTGCCTCCTCTCACATTTTTCATCCTGCTGCAGGCGTGAGAGAGCGAGCCACGCTGCTGATGACTCCGAGGGAGGGGCCCTGGACATGTGCTGCAGTGAGAGGCTGCCGGGTAAGTCTCCCCAGCATCCAGGTGCCCCCAGGGCTCCCAGCAAGGAGAGCCCCCGCCACCCCCCCAATACTGGGGCTGGATCTAACTCTGGTTAGCTGTGATCTAACTCCAGAGGAACAGCACAGCTACTCCAGGGTCTTCATTTAAATGGGGAGTTTCCTCATCCCTGATGTCTTCCTGACCTGCTGTCATTTGGAGCTGCTCTAGGCAGGCAGGAAGAGAGGGCAGCTATGCATCTGCTGAGAGTAAAGAGAAAGGTGAAGGGCTAGGGACCCGAGGGCTGAGAGGGACATGTCTGCTGACCAGTGATGTGTTGGGCAAACTTCAAGAGGTAAGGGGAAGAAAAGCAACCTGCATGTGACATGAGCCAAGGGTGGGGCCGGCCACGTGAAGAAGCATCTGCCAGACCTGCTGGGAAGCCGTGCTGCCAGTGTGGACCTGTGCTGCTGGAGTCCAGCTGACCACATTGGTGAGAGCCTGGTTGTCTGAACCCCAGCATTGCAGTCACCACGGAGATGTTACCAAGGCACTGCTGCCCACAGGGTGGCAGCATGCCCTACCAGTTGGAGACCACATACACAGGTCGTGATGAACAATCTTGGAAAGAATAAAGGGAAAGAGGCAAGGAGAGGATTTTAAATGTATTTTTCCTCCTTTTTATAATTTTTTTTCTTGTAACAAATGTCCATTGTAGCAATATTAGAAAATAAAGACTAGTGGAAAAGAAAGAAAAGAAAATCATCATAATCCTATAACAAAGCATACATTTTCATATCTCTCTTCCCAAATTTTTGATTAAATAATTTTTTAATAGCCTTTTGAATTCTAACTCCAAAGTCCTAAACCAGCAGCTTGTCAGAAACTTCACGGTTGGTAAGGGACCTTAGAATGGAGTCTCCAAGTGACCCTCTATTAGATGTTGCAAACAACTAGATATGACACTAAAGCAATGAGTCTTTAAAAAAGAAAGAAAGGCAGTGATTTTATTCACACCAGTGTTGGTGCCCAGGCTCTGAGGGAAGCTCCTCAGCCATCCTGCCTAATGAGCCCTTTGGTGCAGTTCATCCGTTGTCCAGTAGGGGGGCATTGCTCACTTTGGGTTGAGCTGGTCAAGGTCAGAGCATCTCACAGGAAGAGTTGTGGAGACCAGAACAGCTAGCTTGAAAAAAAGAGTTCTCTGAAGGGATGTCTCCATATCTTAGGCTGTCACGTGGAGGGGGCAGCAGATCCATTCTATGTGCCTTAAGAGGATGACGCAAGCCCAGCACGTAGAAATGAGAGGGAGGCCTGTTGGCCCAAGGGATACAGAACTTATTTTCTGTCTCTAAGAGTGGTCCAGTCATAGGACTTGATCATTCCAGAGGAATAAAATGAGTGTTTCATCACTGGAGGCATTCAAGTATTAAGAAGACAGCATTGGAGAGGAAATTTCCACAGTGGGTGGGAGGTCTAGATGACATCAAAAGTCCCTTTCAACTATTAAACAGTTCCGTGATTCAGATATGAGTCATAGAATTCAGAGATGATTCTACAATCAGGGATGGCCCCTCTGGCTAGAAAAAAATCCAAAGAAAGTGGGACATAATGTATAGGAGTCCAGAGAGTGGAGTGGTGTGGAGAAAAGAGCAGAGACTTTGGCATTTGAGTCTGGCTGTTCTGTTTACAGGCTGTATTTTCATGGACAAGTCACTTAACCTTGCTGGACCTCCAGTTCTTCATCTGTAAATGGAAACAACAGCAACATGAATATTTATCCTCACAGAGGTCCTGGGAGAATAAATAAATGTATCAGTCATTCATTCAACAAATACTTATCTATGTCTCAGGCATTGTACTAGCTATTGGGGATAGAATGGTAGATCAGACATAGTCCCTGTCCTAACAAAGGTCCATGGGTAAGTTTGGCTTTGAGCCACTCCTGGAAAAATGGAATGAATCCATAGCAGAGAAGTTATAGTAATAAGCACAATATGTTTAATTCCAACTCTCTCCCTTTCTTCCCCCAAAGTCAGGAAACAATGTAGAATAGAAGAGCAATATTAGTCATCTCCACTGAAGCTAGCTCATTGCCTTATGCAGTGCCCAGGAAGCTGGTATCATTTGCTATCCCAGTCAGACAGATGAGTGAACCAAGGCCAGGGAGTTGGGCTACCTGTCCAAGGTCACTTACCTGGTGATTGGTAGAGGGAAGATTCAGTCCAGGCAGTCTCTCTGCACAGCCTATGTGCTGACTGGCACCCTGTTCTGCCTCCATTGTCCCCAGAGAACTACTGTCATCTTCAGGTAACCTGTGGACTGTGAGGCAGAACGAGTTAAGATGTGTTTGTCCCTAGGGAAGAGTTTGGAGGAGGTAGGCAATATCACTGTGCCTGTCCCTTTCTGTGTCCTTCCTCTGGAAAGTTCTGTCTGCCAGGGTCCAGGTAAGTTTTATATCTCTCTAGACTCCCGTGGTGCTATCCTAACATGGTATTGCAATTATCATTTATCTTTCTCCTCTGTGGGACTGTGAGCAGTTTGAAGGCAAGCACCTCTCTTTCATCTGTGTCCTCTGTGTCCAGCATTTCTTTACTCATTTCTTCATTCACTATTAATTGAGCACCTACATGTGCCAGGCACTATTATAACCACCAGAGATTCAACAGTGAATCAAACATAGAAAATTCCCCACCCTCACAGGACAGCATTTGTGCTGGGTAAGACCAGAACTCCAGATTCAGTCTTGGCTCCTTCACTTATGAGGAGGATGATCCTGGATAAGCTACTTCGCCTCTCAGGCCCTTCCATCTGCAAAATGGCAAGAATAGTAGTCACTACTGTCTAGAATTGTTGGAGAGTCAATGAAGGGAGGTCTTAGAACAGGGCCTGACATATAGCAAGTATCATATAGGCATTTGCTATGAACAAAAAGTAAAATAGATAATATGATAAATAGCCATAAGGGCTGTAGAGAAGATTAAAGCCAGGAAGACAGGATGGGAAAGATCTGGGGGTGGTTTGCATTGTAAATTCATGGACCCAAACCTGGTATGGAGCAGACTGCCACAAATGTTTGTGAGGCAGAGCTGCTGATCTAAACTGCATCTTGGACACTAATGGATTGGAGGTGCATAGGCCAAGAGAGTTGAGGTGCTGGGCCTTCAGAAAAATCCACGGACACAGCACGTCATTGCATAATAATGGTGTAAAATACAGCCCTTGAGTGCTCTCTCCCCCTCTCCACCATCTTCTCTGCTGGGTAAGACGCAGGCAGATCGAGGGCCAGCCACGCCTGGGTGACTCATTCATTCCCACACACACCTCCGGGCAGAGCTAACACGGCCAGCACTGCCAGCCACGGTCACCCAGACCTGAGCCAGCATCAGGCAGGTCATATAATCCTCTCCAATTGAGCTTTCTGGGGTGGAAACCTCTCTAGGCCTCACCAGCACCCCAGACAGCCCAGAGCTGCTGCAGGGCAGGCTCACTGGTTCTTGCCCTCCGGGCATCTCCATGGGCCCCACACTCACGTTTGCTCTCGCTGACACAGCCGCATGCTCACGTACACACATGGCACATGCCCACGCAGTCATCCAGGCACGTGGCCTGCCTCTGCCTTACTGAGCCCTGTGGGGGTGGACACACACTTCCAAAGGACCCACACCTGCATGGCTTCCTCTTTTTACATCTCGGCCCCCTCAGCCACCACCCCATCCGCCTTCTTCCACCTGACCTGCTTCCTGCAATGGACAGGTAGATGCGCTAGCTCTCATTCCAACGTTAAGTCTCCCTTTCTCTCTCCCCCATGACCGCACCCCCATACCCCCCTCTCACCCACAAGCATGAAGGCACGAATGCAGAATGCAGCCTCCCCTGCTCTGCATTCTCTCTTTTCCCAGACCCTGGTCCTACAAGTTTCCCAGGTACTGTTGCAGGCACGTGGTGTGAACCAGGTTGCCTTCTGCACCCTGTACACCTGAACACCTTCTTCCTCTTTGCACATGGTCACCTTCCTTTTCTTTTCTTTCATTCTCTCTCACTTGCTCACTTTCCTCACTCGCAGTCACCCAAACACATGGGTACATTCAAACTCACACTCCCCCTCTTCTGGTGTAGGTGTTCACATTTGCAAGCAAGCAAGCAACACCACTGCTGCAGGGGCCTCTGCTCCTTCCCCCAACCAGAGTCCTTATGGACCTAGCCTGGGACCTATCAGCTTTCTTGGGGATTCAGAGGAGGAGGTGGTAGATAATGGTAGGTGCCAGCCATAGCCAGGACATGAATGCAGCAACATTATCATGTTTTGCTTTCAGTGCCTCCAGTGGGCAGACTCAGGACAGGCTGGCTTCTAACATTTGCAAGGACTGAGGCCAGATTAAAAAAAAACAAGGCCCCTAGTGGTACTCAATCCTGCACTGCAAAGGCCTTTGCATGCATGTGGTGCATATCTGTCTGTGGATTTAGGCATGGTCCACAACCCACCCCAATAGCTGCCCATTGGCCACCCATCAAATCTAAAATACTGAAGCAGGAGTCAGTGTCTACCCTCAGAAAGATGTTATGAGGGAAAGACCCATGCAAGCATCAGGTCATTTGATCAGGGAATTCTGGAATCCTAGTACAGCCTAGAAAGAGGATATGAACACCAGGTGGTCGCAGACTTCAGGTGGGCACATCTCCTGGGCCAGTGGACTTCCCACTACAGAGAGTGACATTGCCAGAGAAGAGGGTATGCAGTGCCCAGGCCTAAAGACAACACTGCTCTTGAGAGCAAGGTAGTTCCAGAGCCCCCTTTTAGCTGGAAGCTGGCTGGAGTCATGTTCTGAGATGTGAGTCATGATCAGTTCGGTTTATGCATGGTTTTGAGTATATGCTGAAGACCTGAGTAGGACATTGCCTTCCTTGGTAGGAACAGCTGACCTCTTGTGCTAATGAATCTAGGCCCCACTCTCCACCTTAAATCCTGGTGTCTTGAAGGCTGAACCCGGCCCAGTCCTAGGCACAGCGCTTTGTGTGTATCATCATGAATATCAAGAGGACCCTCCTCTGAGGTCAGGGATGAGGGATAGATCTCAGCAAGAGGCCTCCACCTCATCCAGAATGCCACTTTATGAAGTAAATGGAGACCTGAAAGGAGGAAAGCTTTGCTCTTCTGATCCCACAGTGAGTCCCTCTGAGCAGCAGGAAGGATCAGGTCATGGTTTTCTCAGTCATTCCACCTTGCCATTGATGAGGTTTTGCACCAGAAACCAATAGGGG
>JAJEJO010001724.1:203191-220527 GCA_020662805.1 Glaucomys volans
CTCCTTTCCCAAAAAAGCCTTTAAGGACTGGTTAATCTCCTCATTCGCATTTATGTGGTTAGGAACCCCGACTCACACAACTGAGCTCCAAATACACCTTCTGCAAACAGTCACCTTAGTAGACTGGGGGTGCACACAGCAGTGTGGAGTACCCTCACAAAGACATCGGAAAAAAGGGGCTTCCTCCTTAGAATCAGGTTTAAGAAAGTGTGGGCAGGGAATTTGAGGGATTGGGATACCCAGAATGTGGTCTAAAGGGGGAATGTCCTGGCTCTGTGGATTCCTCTCCTGTGTGGAGGATGTCTGGTGAGGATTGAAGCAGGGCCCTTCAAAGCATGAGGCAAGGACAGGAGCCACTGTCCTGGTGTAATGACAGTGCCAAGTGAGTCTGCCCTGGTGTTGGACATCAGGCTTTAAGGGCCCAGGCCTGGGCATCACTTCCCATAGCTGGGTTTGTGCAAGCCCTGTACTCTGTACTTCTCCAGCCTTCCCATCAGACATCTCTGTGGAGAAATGGGAAAAGTCATCTTTTTGTGGCAGTTGTGAGAATTCAGTGAGATGATGCATGTGAATGGGGGTTTGTAAACCATGAAGTCTTTCACATGTCATTTTTTATGGTTTCTCATTGTTGGATTTAGAAGGCCTGGCTGTGAATTAATTTAGATTCTGTTGCTTTTCAGCTTGGAATCTTGCAAAAGTCACTATACATCTCTAAACTTCTGTCAGTCCCACTTGGGCCATGACTAACTGTGTTAGACCTTTAAAAAGATGATCTTTTTGCCCACATCCCAGTTGAACATCCCCTAGCTTAAGATAGATCGTATCTCCATCATAGTCAAGACCATTTGGAATTGTGCTTCTGTCCTCCACCCAGCCCAGTGCCACCCTCTGCCAATCTGAGCAGCCTACCCTGTTGATCCTGGCATCCAGCAACAAGGCCAGCCATGGCCACACCCAGCCTCTTAGGCCTGCCTCTCTCCAATAGAAGTCTAACCTGTTAGGAAAATTCACATTAGCCAAAGAAAGACATAAAACTGTTAGTTATATTTTGCTGCAAAGCAAATTACCACAAAACTTTGCAGCTTAAAACAATATTTATTATCTCACATGGTTCCTAAATCAGGAATCCAGGAAGGCCTTAGCCATGTGATTCTGGCTCAATCTCTTACAACATCTCAGGTAATGGATGATTGCTCTAGTAATCCCAAAACTTGTCTGGGAGTGAACATCTCTTCCAAGCTCACTCATGGGTTGTTAGGATGCTTCAGTTCCTTACAGCCAACTGGCCAGAGTTCTAAGTTCCTCTCCAAACAGGCCCCTCCATAAGCTGCTTGAGTGACCACCCAGTTAGGCAACTGGTTCCTCCGGAGTGAGATATTCAAGAGAGCATGTGAGGGTCTAAGATAGAAATCAGTCTCTTCTAACCTAATCCTAGAAGTGACATTCCTTCACTTCTATTGTGTGCTCTGGTCATGCAGACTAACCTGGGTACCATGTTGGAGAGGCTGCACAAGGTTGTGAATACCAGGAGGTAGGGATCATTGAGGGCCACCTTGGAGGCTGTCTACCATATTGCTTAAAAATTGAATCCCTATAACCTAAAGAGACATATTCTTAGGATATGCCTATATACATAATGGTCTATAGCGGGGAAGGACCACCCACAAAGAGAAAAATACAAAAAAGAAATACCATTTTCTAAAATTATTAAAAAAAAAAAAAAAAAAGATTGGCCACTCCAAAATACTAATTAATTTTTGCCAAGCCAAAGTGGTAGTTTGTAGGGAGGGTTCCCTCGGGGATAAATCACCTCCCTTTGAGTTGGGTTGCTCTGTTGGCAACCCCAAAACCTGGGACCAACCCAACCCCAGGATCTTATTGGATGCTGGGTAATCCTATGGGGGCATCTGTGGGATTAGCCATCAGGGCTGGGAATTCCCTCTCCGTGGAGAGAGCCACGGAATGACTCAGAGGGCATGTTGGTGAACCAACTCAGGGAAGAGGAGATTCAGGGGCTCCTTGACAGCCGGCTGTGCTGCAGCTAAATCCATAAGTGTTTCCCCTTCCGGGGGTGTTGATTCCCAAGCAGCCTGGGCCTCTCTCCAGCATTCCCAGTTCCTGGTGCAGATAGGACGAAAAGCCCTCAGCTTCTGTTCTTTCTTTCCCTTTGGACATTGGCCAAACTTCCAACTCACTGGCTTTGTTTCAGGTTTCCTTGGGGAAGGAGGAGGGGTTTATCGAGAGTTTTCTGAGCATTGTTGGCCATAGTCTTCCACAGGGCCAGCATCCCACAAGGCCCTGCTTGGTTTTCCCTCATTTATTTCTTCTGTTAATCTGCCACTGCTACGCCCCTTTCTGCACACTTCATGTGTTGGATGTGCATTTTGTTTCTCTGTGCCTTACAGGATGAGTGGCAATGTTTTGTGTCCTGTATTTTTAAGGGTGTGTATTGTATACAGGATCCCTGACTTAACAATGTTGATTTACAGTTTTTTGACCTTAAGTGATGCTAAAGCAATATGCATTCAGGAGAAACCAAACTTCATATTTTGAATTTTGATCTTGACCTGTGCTAGCAATACGTAGTGTGATACTCGTTATAGTGCAATGCTGGGTGGTGGCGGCAAGCCACAGCTCCCAGTCAGCCACATGATCACAAGAATAAACAACTGAGAGTCTGCTGTGTTGCTAAGCTTGATGTTTAGTAGATTAGATTTATTAAATTCATTTCTACTTTCCATGTTTTCAACTTACAATGGGTTTAGTGGGCTGGAAGCCCATCATAACTCCCTTGCAAATTGAGGCACATGAGCCTGGTGTGAAATCTCACTGCCGTCACTCAGTACTGAGTGCCCCTAAGCTCCTTCCATGGTGCCATAGGTACTTTGATCCTTTGCTCCAAGTGCTCCACAGTATGTCCCTGGACTCCTCGCTTACCAGCTCCTCCAGCAACAGGCCTGCAGATGCCTCCACTGCAGGGAACGTTGGTTTACATACTCATTTAAACACCATATGACAATTTCTTTGAAGTTCGCGCCCTGGGACAGAACCACTGGTTTCAAACCAGTTCCAACAGAGGATCTGGAAGAAGTTAGAGCAGAGACAACCTGGAGAAAGGAGTTGTCTGGGGAGATAAATGGGAGCCAGAGCATCCTAGTCCCTTCTTTTGGGCCACGGCAAGATTTATCCTAAGATCAAAGGGAAGCCATTGAATTAGCTAAATCAAAGGGATCCAGATATTTTTTAAAGCAGCAATTGGCATTTAGAGCTGGAAAGTATCCTAAAGACCAACTCTTTGAATTTATAGAAGGCCTGGCAGAGGCAGTGAGATGCCCAGGGACACTCAGCTTGACAGACGAGCCTTCAGGCCTCTTGATACCTTGCAAGTGCATTGTGAGTCTCCTGGGTTACCAAGAGCCATGTGATGGTGACAGCTCCTGGAGGCCTGGAATTTGTTGGTACTACTGTCACGGGGCATCTTGGGCTGCTTTTGCTCCCCTGATATCACCTCTACTTTCCTAGAACTCTGAGGGCTTTTAATAGGACCCACCAAAGATTCCCAAGCTAGGACCCAGCTCCTAGGCCTGATCAGGGCCTCAGGCCTCAGATCTTTCAGACACTCACAGACAACCCCTGTTAAACACTCTGTGCTAGCTTAGTAATGAAAAAGCTGAACCAGAGGGTTAAGGACTAACCGCTCCTGGTTCTGCCTCTTACTCTTTGGACCTCAGTTTCCCCTTCTGTGAAATGGGAGGGTAGAGCAAGATGCTGTCCTCTCCATGCATTTGTGCTCAAGTCTCAGGCACTGAGGGCCTCTGGTACTCAATTACCCCAGGACCTGTGGGTTCTTTCAGTTCTTTGCGTGGGCAGCTGTGGCAGGGGTGCACCCTCAGAGTTTCATTGACCCTTTTCACCCTTGTACTTTTGGGCCTCCGCTCCAGAGAAGCACAAAGAACTGAGCCTTTGTTTGCAGCAACAAAGCTGTTTGCAATTTCAGATAGAACCATTTTATTATATCCCATCCAAAGAGTACTTGAGTCGCATTTTGTTTTGAAAGCTTGTTAACATTCTGGATTTAATTAACTGGCAGAGACAAAGCTGCCCTGCCTCCCCACCCCCAGTTCATGCCCACTTTCTCCATGGACCCCAGTCCCCAGCCAGCAACCTCAAAGCCTCTGCCCACATCCAGGTGGGCACCTGTTGTCTCCCTGGGGGCTCACCTGAGAGATGAAAGGGAAATCCTCACTCTTGCCTCTCCCCCACACTCCCTTCCCCTCTCTGGCTGCCATTTATTGAACATTCACCATATGCCAGGCACCAGGCTGAGCATTCTGTGTTTACCTCATGGTAGCCTCAAAGTCCTATGAAAGAAGTTTGAGCACATCTCTGTTCCGAGAGGTTGCCACTTACTCGGGTCACACAGGTAGTAAAATAGCAAAGTTGGAACTCAAGCAGAATGTAGGACTTGGCTGCAAGCCACTACAGGAAGCTGCCTGCCTGGAACAAAGGCCACTGTGGGGGCAGGAAGAGCTGCAGTATAGACTTGTAGGGTCAATAGGCTCTATTGGCCAGAGCTAGTTCAAGTTGCTGGAAATCTGCCTTCCTTGAGCTTCCAGGCACAGGTCCCATTCTTGACCTCAATGTGCCACCTTCCCTCGCCCAGCCTCTCTGATGTCTGCAAATGGTGGTCCATCCCTGCTCCCACTCAGACCAAGCAGTGGGTGTCCTTGGTTCCCAGACCTCTTTTCCCATGGTCTTAATCCCAGTCCTATTTTTGTATGCTTCTCTCTCCAGAAAAGCCCTGTCCCCCGCCCATGGTGTGATGGACTTTGCCAAGGGGAAAGGCCTACCCCTCCTCTCCCACACACTCTGGGATGGCTTCTGCCCTTCTGTCCTGGAAAGGGCTGAAGCTCTTCTCAGGTGGACTTCCCCCAGCAGGGAGGAGGAAACAATAGTGGAGGACCCAGTGCAGGGCAGGCAGCCTAAAGTCTGGTAAGAGGACAAATGCTAGAGCCAGACGGCCTTGGCTCTGCCTTCCATAAGTTGTAATGGCCTTGGGAAAGTCATTTAGTCCCACACTTCTGTTTTCCTGACTTTAAAGGACAGTTCTATGTCTTATGTCTTAAGGGTTAAATGAGTCAATACTTAGCAACCATCTGTGAAAACTCTCATCTCCACCAGGCAGCCTCAGGCCACCCAGCAAAGCCCCTGTGGGCTTTTCTAACCTGTTCTCACAGTCTGCAACCCCACAGCTGCCAAATTCTCTTCTTCAGAGCTATTAGCCAGGGTGGAGAACACAGACTCCACCTCTTGGTGGGAGTAATATTGAAGAATGTACACATTGGAAGGCCACCACAGGAATTAAGCAACCTCCCAAGACAGGTAGCTGATAAATGGTGAGCACCCACATAATAGTTCAGAATCCTCTTAATGCCAAAATCGGTTTCCCATCCCACCCCACCCTGTCTGCCTGGGGAAAGCAGAGATGTGTAAGGCATGGGTCCCAGCCCCAACCAACTTTCTGGCCAAGAGGGGCTCATGCTACCCCTTCTGTAGATCTCTTGATCTTGCTGCTCACTGGTTAGTCGAACTGATGGGTGAAGGAGTTGCGGGGAGCCCGTACAAACTCCCAGAACCCCAGTCTATCATCTGTTTACCTTTGCTGGGAGGAGCTAGAAATTTTCTTTACCAGGGCTGTTGTGCCTTCTAGGAGTCATGCCGGTTAGACACCAGGCATGTCTAGGGATAACAGAGACATGCTTGGGCAACTCTACCCTCTCCACCACCTACCCTCCACCCCTAGTTTGCCTGCTGTACACCCCAAAAGCCAGCAGAAAATGGAGCATCACCACTCCAGCCTCCCAGTGAGTCCAGAGACCGCTGTCATGCCCAACAAGGCCAGGCTCTCCCTCTCAGAACCCCAGGCACTGCTGACAGTGTGATATTATGGTGGCCCAAATAGCTGATTGGACCTACTCCTTCTAGACTCTTCTACCTGTTGGCCCTTCTCAGTTCCTTTGGGGACATCTCCCTTGATTTTGCATTCAGGACCTACCCAAGCAAAACAAGTCTGGTAGCCATACCTGCCCCACCTCTTCCCTTGTATGGGGTTTCCAGACCTTTCTTGGAATAAGAGAAAGATCATTAAATGTGAAGGCCCAATGACCTGAATATAAATCCCAGTTCTATTACTTCCTGGCTCTGTGACCCTGGGAAAATCACTTAACCTCTCTGTGCCTTTGTGACTCCACATATAAACTGTGGACAATGATGTCATCCCACAGCATGGCTGTGAATAGCATTGAATAGCATAAGGCTCACAGTGCACCTGGCTCAGAGTGGGCAGAGTGCAACCTAACGATGCAACCCCTCTGGTTAACCCTCCACAGGTGGAAGCTGTTAGAAATTGTCCAAGGTTACCTCACCTCTCCCACACTCCCTTTTATCCCCACAAGAAGTAGGAGCAGTAATCTTGTAAACAAGAGGAGACAATGTCTAATGATGGTATTTTGAACACCATGACACCCAAATAATTAGTGTCGGGTGTTGAAGAGTTCTCAGAGGTGGTATGGAAAGCAGAGGGCCTGGTCCTAGGCTCCAGGAGGAATCACACCTAGTGCGTTGACTGAAAGTGTGGGCTCTGGAGGCAGATTGCCTGGGTTCTAGTCTCAGCTTATACCCATTTTTTAGCAGACCTTAGCCAGGGGACTTAACTCCCTTAGGCCTCGGTTTCCTCATCTGTAAAACTAAGAGTGCACCAGCATTTCTTGGGTTATTTTAAGGACTGGAAGTATTAACATGTAAAACACTGGGAGCTGCACCAGCAGGTGGCAAGTGTTCAAATCTGTTAGCCATCATGGTTGTGGTAGCAGCCAATGTCCAGGCCCTGACGTTCTCCAACTGTTGACCTTGGGCAAGCACTTCCCCTCTCGGGGCAACAGCCCTGGGGCAGATTGGACCAGATAGATACCCCTCAGGGCTTGTCAGGCTCTGATAGCGATTCTGAGAGCCCTGGCAGGACTGAGTGAGATGTTCTGTCAGGCAGGGTCCCCTGTGACTATGTGGGCTTAGCTGGTAGGTCACTCTCGGCCACACTGGGAAGGAAGAAAAGCTGAATGGAACAGAGGCTCCCTTCTCATGTAAACAGGAACAGGCTGAGCCAGCCTTCAGCTCCAGTTCCGGTAGGCTGGCTGCCCAGGAGCTTGAAGAATGAGTCATGAGAGAGCAGCCACAGTACAGTTCCACAGCTCAAGTGGCAACAGCCCTGGGGCAGAGCTACTCTGTGTAGCTGGTGGGTTTGGGAGCTGGGTGACCAGAGAGGGATCACAGTGTTGCTCCATGTTCCAGGTCACATCTGAAGGTCAAATGCCTGCATGCCCTACCCAGGATCCCTAGAGCTTTGACCTGGGGTGCTGAGCTTCCGCCTTCCAGTACTTCTTTCCTTCCCTCTATATCATTTGGCATCAAAGAACCTGTCAGCCAGACATCAGGCACAAAAACTGAACAGCCACAGGCAGCTGGTTAGGGTTCAAGGTTCCCACAGAAATGGCCTCCTTCCCTCCCTCCCAGACTCTCACCTCCTCCTTGCCTTGCCTGCAGTGACCCCTTCCTGAGAAGGGGTATGGCAAAATGGAACTGTCACTTGGTCTCAGATCTCAGGGTCTGCACTCACTTGGACAAGGCACTTAACTTCTCTAGGCCTCGATTTCCTCGCCTGGAAAATCCCCTTCACCCTGTGCAAGAGGCAAGCCTGATATTAAATCGCTTGTCAGCAAGCTGCCTCTGAGTCAGGGTTTCATGCGTGGCAAAGCAGCTACCTCGCTGTGAACTATTGAAAAGCCAGCCCTTGACACAAGCAGCCGCCTCTCACTGACAAAATGAGCTGATGATGATAATGTCTACCTCATAGGGCTGCTGAGGAGAGCGAATGCAACTCTGTGCGCAGAAGCGCTTTGGGAACTGCACAGTGAGATGGCGTTATCATCCCCAGAACAAGACAGTGAGTGGAAGGCAGGGCAGCACAAGGAGAAGAGCTGACATCATCCCTAGGAGCAGGACAGTGGTCCATGCAGTCAGGACTACTTTGTTCACTACTGAATTCCCAGAGCTTGGCAGGTACTGGGGCTTGGCAAAGTAGATACACAGCAAATACTTCCTAAATGGAGTGAAAGTGAATCTTTGTTTTCCCAGTGCTTGGCATATAGTTGATGCTCAATAAATGTGTGTTGGACTCATGCACAAATAAGCAGAGACTAAAATCAGAGAGACAGATTCAGTTCTCCACCTCTAAACCTTCTACCACTTTCTATCAGACCCCCACTGCCCACCCCTGAGATCAGGGCATCTTAGCCTGAGGTCTGCAAATTACAATACATGTTTGAAAATGTACCTCCCTGGATACTTTTACATAAACTGCTCTGAAAAATGTGCCTCTACCAGGTACCCAGTCGATACTCATTTAAATTTATCAGGGCCCCAGAGTTGCCTGGTACCCAGTGGTTTAAAAACAAGAATTAAAAAGCCTCCCCTTTGTCTCAGATCTGCATACAGGGCCCCATCAGCCTACAGTTTCCCTCACACCCCCATATGTGCAAGGCAGTTAACCTGCCATCTTTCATATGCAAAAATGACAATCACATTCTCAGAGGGGCTTACTTTCTGAGTGACTGCTCTGTTGGGTGGGTCTCACAGAGCTGTGCACACTCTGTCAGTTTCTAATGTCCCATTGCATGCATTTAGACATGACAGATGGGAGTCAGGACCTGAAACCTGGGGAAACCTAACTAGGTGTCATGATATCTGAACTAGGAACTTTCATCTCTTTAAAAAATGCTTTGTCTCACTACTAGTATGTGTGCTTATGTATATTTATTGGAGGAAATTTAGGATATGTTGATAAAATCACCTCTAATCTCATCCCCCCCAAAAAACTGTTCATACCTGCCTTATATTCTTCCCATTTACCTTTTGCAACATTTATTAAACACTTACTGTGTGCATGCATTCACTGTTCACTGTTCTCCATGCTCTACAGGCTCGTCTTGAGCTTCCTTCCCCCCTGCCACCACAGTCCTGGGAATTGAACCCAGGTCCTTTCAAATGCTAGGCAAGCACTCCATTATTGAGTTACATCCCCAGCCCCAGCCCCAAATCTCTCATCTTACATCGGGTATCCTCCATCTTTGAATAGGCACATATATACTTTCTTAATTTTCATATCCAGTGAGATCATACTGTTTTATACCCTTGCCTTTCTAACTTCATACTTTCAAAATTTCTTTCTGTGTTATTAAATATTCATCAACACAGTCATTTATAACAGCTGCATGATATTTTATTGCAGGCAAGTTCCATGCTTCTCAGACTGGGGTGCATGTACCCCTGAGGGCAAAGCCACAGGATAAATGTCACACGTCTTCCTGAAGCATAAATTTGATCCGAAGCTTTGGGTGAAAAAAAAAAACATTTTAATATCAAAACAAGTGCAGATACACCATAGTGTAGGATATAAAACACCCATGAATGAATTTTAAAACAAAGCAGGAAAGTCCAAAATTGTGTGTGCTTATTGTTATTCCCCAAAGGCCCACGTTCTCTCTCCTCTGAGGTGGTAGGAACATAAAACTGTACTTCAAACCTCTCTCTTTATAGAAAAGGAAACTGGGACCCAGGGAAGAGAAGGGATTGCCTAGGGTCCACAGCATGCACATTGCAGAGCTGCAGCATAGAAGCCAGGTGACCTGGGCCCAGGACCCTGACAAGTGTGTGGGTGAGGACCTTGCACTTGAGAAATCCACCCCCTGCTCATCAGTGGTGGAAACTCCTTCCCACATGATCTGTCTTCTAGCTGCAGCCTTTCCCCTCTCACCTTGCTGTGAGCTGACTACTCATGTCCGTACTAACCGTAGCCTCCACGGGTAGATGCCCTCCCTGTCTCTTAGACTCCAGCCCTTAAGATATATCACTGAATGCATTGTATTATAGACATATTTTCTGGTTTGTTTAACCCAGGAGACTAAGGGGTCTTTTGAAGGCAGACATTCTGTATTATCATCTTTATTGTCTGCCATTTATTGGGTGCCTGCACACCGTAAAAGTCGGCACCATGTTGGGCATTTTATCTGTGTATCTAAACTCTTCATAACAGCTTTCCAAAATGTGTGTTATTATCCTCCTTTATCAGGTAAGAAAACTGAGCAAAAGAACATCACCTTTCCATCACCATACACTCCTTTAATAAATATTGATTGGAGACTCACGTGCCAAGATTTGTGCTAGATGCTATAGACAATCGTGAGCAAAACTAATACCAACCCTGACCTCACGGGACTTCAGGAAAGTAGAGATGACAGTACGCAAATCATTTTACAATCCATGGCAAGTATAATATACCCCAGAGTCCATCTGACTGTCTCAGAAATCCACCTCTTTTACTTACCAGCTAGGTGACCTTAGGAGATGTCTTAACTGCTGTGCCCCTCTTCTTCCTCTCCAATAAGTTGGGGGTGATGGCACTGCCCACCTCATGGAGGTGATGTGAAGAGTAGATACCTTAATGCATGTAAAGCACTCAGAATAGAGCCCTGCGCCTTCCAGGGCATGTTTTGCTGCTGAAGGAGTGGCATGGGGTGCTAGTACATGATAGGGCAGGACCTACTCCAGGTGGCATTCAATTGAGATCTATCAGATGAATAGGAGTTACCTTGGTGAAGTGTATGGTAGGCAAGGGAAGGAAGCAGAGTGTTGGAGGGATATTCCAAGTAGAGGAATTCCAATAGAATGTGCAAAGCCCAAGGGACAGACAAGGCCACAGATGGAGCACATCAGAAGAGGAACCAGCTGGAAATGAGGAGCCTATGATGTTAATACGGGTGTCTCCAGGACCAGGGCTCTGCACTCCACTATTGATCTGGGTGGTGAGAGACTCAGGAAGTGTTTGTGGAATAAGGAGTAGACACATGCACAAATGGCTGAGTTGGTCCCTGTGGTTCTGTTGTCCCCCAACCAGAAAAGAAGTCCATTGTCCCATCTGCACGGTGATGTGTGGGTAGCCCCATTCCAGCTATCAGGCTGTACACATCCATTTGTTGGTCTTGCTCTTCTGGGTGATAAATTGAGACATGAGTTTGGGTGGGGACCTCCAACATCTAGACTCACCAGGATGGATGGTACTGGAATTCCTCCTCTAGAGCCAGAGACTCAGATGTAAGCCAGTGGTGGTTGGACATGTTAGTAGAACTGTTGAAATAATCTTAGTGGAAGCCCAGTATATGGAATAGGAACTCCAGGCACTTGGTAACAGCCCTTGCTGCACCCAAGAAACACAGGGGCTCCATAAAGCACAATTAGAAAACCAGGGGTTGGGCCCATCCCCCACTTTTCAGGTGGGGAAACAGAGACTCTAAAAGGAAGTTATTCTCCTGAGGCCAACATCAACCAAGGACAGACCCTGAACTGGATCCCAACATCTGGTATCGATCGTACTACACCAAGATTTCCTTCCATGTCTCCTTGACTGCCCCACCCCCTCTCAGGGTAGGGGTCTCAAGGTGGGGGAGGCATGTAGCTGTGATCTTAAAAAGTCCAGCTTTCAGCCCCAGTCAGGACACAGACCACAAGAGACAAAATTCCAGAGAGCAGGCGTAGGTGGGCTGTTCAGGGTCACGGCCTGGTTATGCTGTGTCTTTTTTCTTTCTTTCTTTCTTTTTTAATTGAGTTTGAGGTGGTTGTTTTTTGTTTCCTAAAGAAATGGAAAAGAATGAAGCTGCGTAAATACAACGATATTAACTCTGAAAAACCTCCTGCCATTTTAACTCTGTTACTGGAGAAATAAAAGAGAAATAATTTGTCCACCCACACTTAGCTCTTTCTGACGAAGGTAGGTGAATATTGCTTTGCTAATCGAGGGTGACTGCTGGAAGAGGAGCCACGCTGACTGATCCCGGATTGAGAGGAAGCCACAGCAACTCCAGAAGGAACTGTCCACTGTGGGTCAGCAGAGCCCTGTGCACAGGCAGGGCCCAGCATCACTGGCCCGCGTGTCCCACCTTGCACAGGTCTCCCCGAGCCGGTAGTGATGGAGGCGCTGGACGAGGCCAAAGGGCTCCCCAATGTGCAGAAAGAGATGCCACCGCCCCCACCACCCTCGGAGCCAGCTCAGAAACCACCACCTCGAGGCACCCGGAGCCACTCCCTCACTGTCAGGAGCAGCCTGTGCCTGTTTGCTGCCTCACAGTTCCTGGTAAGGATGTCACGGGCCTCATGAGGGCCTGGAGAGCGGGTGGGTTGAGGGGCAGCCTTCCACTTCCTTCCCAAGATGGCTACCTGGGGAGACTAGAGAAGGGGCCCTAGGTAACTCCAAGTCCTGAAGACTGTGTGAGGGGAGGCCAGGAATTCTGCTACAGCCTCAGTAGATAAGCCCCTCACACCCTGTCTTCCCTCACCCAAGGATCAGGACTGCAGGGCCCCCCAGGCCCTTGACCCCCTGATTCTGAGGACTTCCTATCTGTGGAGGCCTTTCTGGGAGATTTTCCTTTTTATGTTTGTATCTGTGGGGTCTCCCTTTGTTTGGACTGCTTAGTCTGCTTTTCTCCAGGGAGAGTCCTGAAACTCTCCTCTGGGTACTCGGCACTTGGGCCCTTCCCTCAGCTACCTCATCTGGACCTGAGAGGTTCAGGAACCTTAAGACCTCTGGGTCTTAAGGACTCAGATTGAGGGTGAGACTGAGAATGTGGGGGCAAGGAGCCCGGGCTCTGAACTCAGCCTGCTCCCCTGACTGCCCCAGCTTGCCTGTGGGGTGCTCTGGTTCAGCGGCTATGGCCACATCTGGTTGCAGAATGCCACAGATCTCATCTTTTCCTTGCTCACAATCCTGAAACAGCTGGGACCCACGGTGAGTAAGCTCCAGGGAACCTCGGGGTCGGGGAATGAGTTGGGGTCCTCCAGTCCACCCTCCCCAACTCCTGAATGGGGCTTCTCTGGGTTCAGGAGATACTTTCAAGCCCCTGAAGTTCTGCCTGCTCCTCACTTCAGACCTGGGAGATGCTTTTCAGAGCCTCAGTTTTGTCACCCTTGGAATAGATGAGAACATGCCCCCACTACCACCCTGACCTGTTTGTTTAATGTTCTCCAGGCCTGGCCGGGCACAGGGACCTGGGGAGTCCCCAGTCTGCTGCTGGTCTCCCTGTCCGTGGGCCTGGTCCTCATCACCACCCTGGTAAGGTGCCCCCTGCCCCAACCTCAGCGCTTTCCTCCTCTGGCCTGAGGTCCTGCTTCTCGCCAGCTCCCATCTGACCTACAGACTAAACGTCCTGGGTGCTGGGTAGGGCAAGGACACATATCTGTCTCCTTCTGCCAGGATGCCCGGCCTGGGGCAAGAGATGCCTTCTTCCTAGAAATTGACTTGCAGCCACCTGAACTGGGAAAAAGGCTGAGACAGGGAGGCCCCCAGAACCCCAGGGGGCAGGGAGGGAGAGCAGCTGTTCCTTGTAGACAGCTCCCAGGAGAGCAGGCTGCTCTAGACACATGGGAGACAGAGGGCCCAATCCTGTGGGCACTGCAGGACACCAGGGAACAGCTGGCATGGTCCCAGGTCCATCAAGTCCTGTGTTCCCAACCAGGTGTGGCACCTCCTAAAGGCTCCCCCAGAGCCACCCACCCCAGTGCCCCCAGAGGACAGGCGCCAGTCAGTGAGCCGCCAGCCCTCCTTTACCTACTCGGAGTGGATGGAGGAGAAGGTCGAGGATGACTTCCTGGACCTGGACCCAGTGCCCGAGACTCCTGTGTTTGACTGCGTGATGGACATCAAGCCTGAGGCTGACCCTGCCTCACTGACCGTCAAGTCCATGGGTCTGCAGGAGAGGTGGGAGGGGTGGAGGAGGGGTAGAGGAGGGGAGGGCTTGACGGGCCTCCTGCTTTCAGCTCCCATTCCAAGGGGCAGATGTCAGCTCCAACAGCCCAGGAGAGTGCTTGCCTCATAGCTTAGCCAGTGTAAATACATGATCTTCAGGTGACGCATGTAGATCAGAGAGCCCCAAGATGTATGATAAAAAATACTGCTATGACACATGCACACATAGGCATATGCGGATGTGCACATATGCACACTTCTATACTCTCCTTTACTCAAGGAAGTATCGGTAGCTTTCCTTACTGCAGGACTTGTCAGGCCTTTAACGTGCCTGTGTTCATTGTAAATCAGCAAGGAGATAGCATGTGGCATTTCCCAAAGTCACTTGGCCACAGAACCCTTTTCTAAAGTGTCTCAGTATTCTTTAGAACACATTTTGGGAGGTGTAAACATCCTCTTCTCTGAGCCTAACTGTGTAAGGCAGGTATCACCACTGAGTTACCCCCATGTCGTCAGAGAAAGAGCACTGGATGAGGAGTCAGGGAAACCCAGCTTTTTGCTTCATCTCTGCCACTCCCGATCACAAGAGCCTCGGCAACTCTTGTTCCCTCTTACAGACTCAGTTTCCCTTTCAATATAAAGGGGGTCTTTTCTATTTTGTGGTTTCCTGAACATATGAAGTTTATATCCTTGCATCCACTGAGCTGCCCCCAGGACTCCCTCCTTCCCTGGCCACTGAGGGCCCTGGCCTCTCCTGAGGATGTGCCCTTGACCCATTGGCAGCCTGGTGCCAGGACAGCTGGGGCCAGGGCTGTGTTGCAGAGGTTTAGAGCCATCTTCTTAGGCTCCAGCCCTGCTCCTCTGCCCAAGGCAAGTGCCTACTCTGTGGGCTGCCTGGGGGCCACAGGGTGAAACTGCCTCCAGCCAGGACAGAGGTGAGCCCAGAAGAGGGCCATGTTGGGTTGCTTTGGACGGAACCTGAGGCCCCCAAACACCCACCCAGCTGCTCTGCTGTGGGAGGCAGGAGGCAGGAATGCAGGCCTTCACCTAGAGCTGAGTTTCACTCCTTCTCTTCCCACAGTCCTCCCTGTCCTCCCTGGCTCCCCACCCCCCCCCCCCCTTCAGACCCAAGGACCCCAGCTGAAGCCTTTCCCAGCCCAAGACTCACTTCTTTCCTGGTCCTTCCAGGAGGGGCTCCAATGTCTCCCTGACCCTGGACATGTGCACCCCAGGCTGCAATGAGGAAGGCTTCGGCTACCTTGTGTCCCCACGTGAGGAATCAGCCCACGAGTACCTGCTCAGTGCCTCCCGTGTCCTCCAAGCAGAGGAGCTCCACGAAAAGGCCCTGGACCCTTTCCTGCTACAGGCTGAATTCTTTGTGAGTCCCCTTGAGCCTGCCACCCTCGTAAGCAGACTTTCCACTCATATCACACATCAGCCCGCCAGGTTGGGGTGGTGCCCAGACTCAGTGTCTGGAGTAACTAGCATCACTTCATTCTCAGCTCTCCTGCCACCTTGGGAAAACTAACTGCTTTTTCTCTGAGCCTCTGTCTCCTCATCTGAAAAATGGGATGAAATGATAGGGTCATTGCAAGGATTATGGAGATTGATACTATGTGCAAAGCAGCCAGCTGGGTGATTATCATGAAGTGGTGTTCTTAGGTCTGTTGCCAGGACTCTGCTCTGAAAGCCACAGAAAGCTTCTCTTCTCATCCTCCTGTCTTCCCACCCTCCTCCTGCCTGACAGCCCCAAGCATTGTGCATCATCTTGACATCTCCCCAGTCCCTTCCCCTCCTTGCCACCCCTAGGGCTCTAGCTTAGGTCCTAATCTCCTCCTGCAGCCTCTGCAACAGCCTCTGGCTGCCTCCTGTTGGACTTTGAGGGTCCCAATAAATGACAGCCCTGTTCACTTGCCTGAGTGTGCAACCAGTTAAGACATGGCAGATCACAGTGACACCTTCATGGCAGAAAGGGTAGGTTTGAAATGAGGCTCCACAACACATAGCAAGAGTGAGCTTCCTGATACCAAGCCCCAGAATCAGACAAACTTCCCACCACCAAGGCAGTGCAGGCACATCATGGATCTTGCCCCATGGGGTACCCCCATCATTCTCTCTTGGCAGGAGGGCCCCAAGAAGAGGAGGAAGAAAGGGGCTGAGGCTCAGAAGCCCATTTCCTCAATCAAGTACATCAATCAGATGACTCACCCACCATCACCCTCAGACCCACTGCCCCAAGTTCTCCAGAACTTGACACCCTGCAGAAGAAATGGGTCTGCCTGCATTGATCTACCCATACCTCCTTTCCCAGGCTAATGTCCAGCCGCACCCTACCCCTGCAGGGACTATGCACTTTGAGCTGGGCCCACTGCCCTGTGCCTGTCTCACCCATCCCCTGTTCCTTCCTCACATCTTTCTCCACCTGAAGCCTCTGGAAAGCCTTCCTTGACCAGCCAGCCTCAGTGCCTGCTGCAGGTTCCCATCACCATCATCCCCTTGAAGAAATAGCTTCCATCCACCGTGTCCTTTTCTGTTCAGTAGAGTGTTGTAGATTTTGCCAGAGAGCAAGGCACATGGCCTGAGCATCCTCTCCATGGGCAGTTTTGCACATGTGATTCTTTTCCCCCTTTGGATTCTCACAACCCTGGAAGGTATCGTGATTTGCATTTTACAGAAATCTGTGTAGTGTGTCCAGAAACAGCAAACAGTGGGACTCTGTGCAGTAGGGTGGTAAACTGTGTAGACAGAACAGAAGGGAGCACGGGGCAAAAGGCACTGGGGAGTCACTCCAGAGGATCTCCAGGGGAGCTGGAACTGGGGTGAACCTTACAGAATGGAAATGATTCAGAGAGGTGGATGGGTGGGACCAGTGCTTCCAGCTAGTGGAATGCCACAAGCTGAGACCTGGAAGCAGGACTGTGAATGGCACGTTCACAGCCATGAAGAGACAGGCACAACTAGAGGTTGAGAGGGGCCAGATGCAGGAAGACTTTGCCTGCCAGGAGCCATGGACAGATGTGGAGCTCTGGACACAGGACAGGTGGAGGGACTCACACAACCCTAGGGTCTTGGCAGGAGGGCCCTTCTGCTGCAGACTCAGCGGAGGCTTCTCAGAGGCCTTTCAGAGAAACAGCACCTGCAGAGATGGGACGGGGAACAGGTGTGGCAGGTGTTATCACAGAGAGCAGCACCACCAAGGTGCCAGGTAGGGACGTCCAGGGTGGGCACACAATTCAGCAAAGCCACCTGGTTTGGCTGTTGCACAGAGCATGGATGAAGGTAGTGATTGGCCTGGTCACTTCTGTCTTGTTCTTCCCTCATTCATCACTTATTGAGTGTCTGCCAAGTGCCAGGTTGGCCCTCAATAAACTCTAGTCATAACATGCGTCATGCTCTCAGTGTGTGCCAGGCCCTATCCTAAATGCCCCGCATGTACTAACTCATTTAACAGTAAATGTTTGTTGAATGAGTGCGCACACTTAAGCCC
>JAJEJO010001725.1:18837-98273 GCA_020662805.1 Glaucomys volans
AAAGTTCTACCAGAAGCTGGAGATATAAAAAGTTCTACCAGAAGCTGGAGATATAAAATGAATAAAATACGTTCCAGGTACTTGGGGGCCCAGGATAAAGTAGGAAAGACAGACATTGAAATGAACCATTAGGGCTGGGGGTGTAGCTCAGTGGCAGAGCATTTGCCTAGCATATGCAAGGCCCTGAGTTCCATTCCCAGCACTATTTTTAAAAATCAAAAAAGAAAACTTTGAAATAAAGTATTATAGATGTTCTAAGAAATAAAATACATACAGTGATAGTAATAAATTCTTTTATTGAGAACTTGCCATGTAGTTTATGTGATAGATACTTCACATACATTAAAATCAGTCAATCCTTACAGAATTCCTATGAGATAGTAGGAACTTATACCAAAATACTGTCTGACCTTGTACTAAAGAATTCTGGAAAAATATTTTCCTGTTTACATGCTAAAAACTCTAGGACTAACCAAAAGGAAACACTTGGATTCCATAAAAGACTTTCACCTGGAAGATGACTGTGAATCAATTGAAACAGTTAACTCTTCGAGACCCAGTGAAGGCAGCCTTCTCCCTTATATCAGTGGATCTAATAAACTTAGCTAGCTTGACCCAAAGATTTTCCTATGATCTTTTGAGAAATCAATAATCATTGATCATATTACAGTTACCATTTAATATGTTTCAAGATTTATGTGACTCTAGTGTAAATCTTATGTTTCTGTCCATTCTGCCATTTATGGGGTTTCTTAGTCCATTTCCTACTACAATCATTGAATACCACAGAGTAATTAGTAATTTGTGGAAAAGATAAATTTATTTGGCTCACCAAAAAAAGGCCAAAAAGGAAAATGTGGCTTTGTTTTTCTGGCCAAAGGGGCCTTTTAATAGACCATACAGGTGAGCATAGCAACCATGCAGTTGGCACTTGACTGGAGGTCCAAAGTCAGGCCCCCTCCCCAAAAAAACTTAGAAGGAGCAATCACAAATGTGCTAGGAAAGTCAAGATAAAATGGTATCCCAGAAGTCAGACCAGGGAAACAGTTGGAGAAGACAGGAATATGCAATGTTAAATATTGCATAGGCCATGCAAGATGAAAAGATCAGTGGAACTGGAAACTCAGCACAAGGCAAACCATGATCAGGAGACAGAGGGTTGAAATATGAGGTATTTTTATAAACTTCAAGGCCATGCAGATTCTGCAAAAATCTGGATTTAACCAAGAGGAGCTATAGCAGAATGTATGGAACAACAAAGGCAAGATTCTGGGCTAATTCTTATATTCCCCAGCATAGAAAATTTGGAAGAATCTCATCATCAGCTTTCTTTTCCTTGTTTGGGAGGGAACACCAAATGATTTATAAGGTTTGGTACAATCTACTTCTAAAGTTCTAAGAATCTGTGACTGTAACAGTGAATGAATAATGTAGCAGTGCCCCCTTATCTGCAATTTTGCCTTTTGTGGTTTCAGTTGCTCATTGACAACGATGGTCTGAAAATATTAAGTGGAAATTTCCAGAAACAAATGACTCATAAGTCTTAAATTACACACCATTCTGAGTAGTGTGATAAAATTTCCCACCATCCTGCCTCATTCAACCCAGAAAGTGAATCATTCCTTTGTCCAGTATATCCATTCTATAGATGCTACCCACCCCTTAGGCACTTAGTAGTAATCTTAGTTATCAGATCCACTATGTAAAATAAAAATAATGTCCTTTAACCCTTTGTAAGTGTGTCATTCTGTAGCATTAAGAACGTTCACATTATTGTGCAAATTTTTCCACTCTCCATTTTCAGAAATTTTCATCTTAAGTGTTAGTCCGTTTTTGTCACTGTAACCAAAATATCTGACCAGAGCAACTTAGAGGAGAAAAAGTTCATTCTGGGCTCTTGGTTTCAGATTTTCATTCATGGTCAGCCAACTCCATTGCTCTGGGACTAAAATGAGGAAGAATATCGGGGTGGAAGGGTGTGGCAGAGGAAAGCTGCACAGTCCATGGTAACTGAAAAGCAGAGAAATCAAGTGAGGTGCCAGAGACAAAATAGAAACCCCAAAGGCACATTCCCAACGACCTTCTTCCTTCTTCCTTCATCTGCACCCCACCTGCCTACAGTTACCATGCAGTACATTAGTCCTTTCAAATTATTAATCCATCAGATGGATTAATTTATTGATTAGGTTACAACTCTCATAGTCTAATCATTTCACCTCTGAACATTCCTGTGCTGTCTACTGAGCTTTTGGGAGACATCTCATATTCAAACCAGAGCATTTTCCCAGCCGAGGGACTTAGATTCAACTGTTATTTAGCCTCTTGGAATGTGGATTTTTTTCAGATATTATCCCAGAACAGCCCATGGCCTCATCAGCTCATTAATCCAAGTCACTCGGTGACTCTTCCAGTGTATAACTCTAGCATACAAAAAGTAATCTAGCTGATGGCTTAGAAATAATCAAAGAAAATGAAATTTTAGAAGGAAATATATTACCAGGGTACTAGGGCCTGAGGAAATTCAAATGGTTACAGAATATCCACTGTTTTCTGATGAGTAGGATTCAATTATTTGCCTTTTCAAAATATTGAACAGAAATTATCAAAAAATATATTTTATCCAAGCATCTGTCCCTTTTTTTATAGAAAAGGGAGAAAGAGAAAACTGCCCAAATCATTTCCAGTGCCGAGATCTTCTCATCCCCTGTTAACAGATACTCCCATGTGTGAAAACATGGTCCCAGGAGGGGGCTCTGTATCTTCCATCAGAGCATTTCCAGAAACACAATCTTTTCTGCTAACATGGCAATTGCTGCAGGTTGTCCCACAAGGGGGCCACTCTTCACCTTGTAATGTTTAACAGCTGGAGTTTCTGTAGGGAGAAGATTGATTTACAACCCAAGGTGCCTTGTTCCCAAGGGCCACTCAATTCAATGAAGCCTTCAAGAATCATATTTCACAGTCCCGGATAACCAGCTTGGATAAACAATTAAATGGAGCACCAGAATTGTTGAAGGAGCAGCAGGTACTGTGACCAGAGAGTAGGAATCCTGGTTCTGAAGCAGGGTGGATATCTCAGGGACATGGCACAGATTGAGAGCCTGGCTTCTTGATTGGCAAGCACTTCGCCTCTGGCTCCAGGAATCCACCTGACAACTCCAGTGGTTAACTGCACTGTAGGCTCAGTCTTCAATCATAAAGACCATTTTCTATTACACAGAAGACCAAGAAGCAGCCAAGGTTAGTGGTTTTCAAGCTGTAGCAATCTGAGGGCAGGACCTGGGCAATTTGTATGAGACCAAAGGGAAGAGGAAAGGTTTCTACCCGGCTCTTGCTGCACTTGCTGCATAGTAGAGCCTGATTGCAAGGGTACATCAGAATGGAGCACAGCACTTTTTAAAACTGGTGGAGGCCCAGTAGAGGAAGTGCCTCAGGGCACTCTGAGGGCTGCAAGGGGGAAGCCAGAGTTGACACCAGTGTAAGCCGTCAGCCTCACTTCACTTTTTTATACCTACATACGCAAAGCATTTATTTTAACATTTAAGAGAATATGTATGAGTTTTCCAGTTTTTAAAGGATTTCAACTACAGCCAACATACATACAGTGAGGGCCAGTGATTGGAATTCATGTGCTCCTCTCTATCCCACAGTCTGCTTCCCTGTGTCACTTAGCTTCAAAATTCAGGGTGGCTAAGTTATTTACAATGTTCTGATCTCAAAACTTATTCAATTTGAACAGCAGGAGGGAAAAGGAGACATTTAAAAAGGAGCATGAGTGTGCACATCCTGGAAATCTATGGGTGATCTAGCACAGCAAACAAACCTGTCTCCAGATCCAGTGCCCCTGGATCATTTCATCTATCAGGAGCCCTTGGTGCACTTTAGTATTTATGGTTCCTCCCTATTCAAGAGACACAAGGTAACTAGGGAAATCCTGACACTAGAATTTCCCCCCAAAATTGACCTTTTACCCAGTGACTCAAGGAGATCTGTGATTTCAGCACTTTACCAGCTGCTGTATTTTTAAACAAAGGTGGCTTTTTTTCTCTGTAATTGAGGGGTGAGGCCCTTGAGATGGGTAATGCCTCCCCTCTTAGATGCTCCTGCCAAAGGCCTGAGCAGTGGTTGCTTCTGAATAACTAGTATTCAATTCCATGGTCTGTTACTTAGAGAGAGGAAGAGGCATTTTACAAGAGCATTGCTCTGTTCTTTAAGAAAAGGAATGTCCCAGGTTCTCTGCTTTATATGATTCTTACAAGTTTAAGTACAGTCTTTTTTTTCTCCCAGATGCTTTAGCAGATGCATTGATTCAGCCTATCAGTAGCAGGCAAAATGTGTCATCCCATGCATCTAAATGATAGAAGGACTGAAAACACCAGCACCCAAAGGAACAATGATGATTAAGTCCAATTCTTTAATTTTTATAGTTGGGTAAGACAGGAGTCACCCAGAGATTCTCAATAGTTCCTATAAATCCGCTTCCCAATTCTGAGTCTTACCACCAAATGCAGGACCAGAGCAGGGAGACCCTATTCCCCAGGTTGCCTTGTACTACTTCCTTTGATGGAGGTTGTACAGCTACTTAGCAGTGTCTCTGTCATCTCAAAAGCATCCCAGTGGAGACAGTAAATGGCATGGACACATCTCCTAAGGATGTCTGTCTACTGGGATTGTAACTAAGAGAAAGAAAGCCAGAAGAAAGAAGGAAGTATACAGAGCACCAGCCTTTGCTCTGAGCGCTCAGAAAAAATCATGAGCCCAAACTTTGTGATGTGTGTTCCTCAAATTCTCAGATATCCATGATCCAAAATAGGTTAAGAATCTCTAATCTCATGTAATGGCCCCACTCTATTGGCACCCATCCCAGGAGACAATCTGTGGGGCACCCTCCTCCTCTTTCTCCCCTCCTCCTGCCGTCTTGATGCGCCAAACTGTTCCCATGAAACCCAAACTCATCTAAATGGGTTTGGCTCTTGCTGTAGTTTTTGTACTAACTCCCCAGGGCCTCTGGCTTTGGCAAGATTCTGTTAGGTTTGTCATGCTTCAGAAGTATAATGTTTAAGAATCATAAAGGGCAGGCGAGTGGGAGGAGAAGGGGCTATGGGGAGAGAGATTGGGGAGGAGGCTCAGGGAGAAGAGAAGGGGGAGAAAGTATTGTTAACAACTAGACCTCTGGGATAATCAGCCATGGGAATGATTTCAGTTTAAGCAACAAAGGCTGTTTTGTTTCCTGAGCTCTTAACTGAGCAGCATTTGGCTGCAACAGAAGAAAGATCCCTGGGGAAGGCCGCGGGCTGGGTATCCAACTGCCTCCCTAGGCACCACAAGCTGTCATCTTGTCAGGAGCCTGTAAACCAAGCAAAGCTGGGTTTGGTCCACGCCTGGGGAGAGGCCACTGAGGGAGAAGGGAGATGCCACAGGTGTCTGGGGGCTGCCTCAGAGGTCTGTCTCATCCCTCTGAACCTTTCCTTGCGAGAACCACCCTCCTCAAGAGTCACCCTCTTTTCTAGAGACATAAAATGAAGGTTTAGGCCACTTGGGATATTAAAATCACAAGGCAACTTGTAGGGAGCAAGAAAACAACAAGAACAATATTAACTACAGGAACCTGGAGCTCCCGTCTCCCCTCCAAGGCGCAGCATCACACGTTGCTTGCTCCTCCTGCCTTTCTTCCAAATGGAAATCAGGGCTCACTTGAAAAATCCTGGAAGGGTTGCTTTGAGGATTCAGAACAACAAAAACAGTATTGCACGCAGCATCTGACACCAGCTAACAAACAGTTGCTCTTGTTAGTGTTGCTAAAGGGGCTCTGCATTAGGAAAAGGGTCTGATTTTCTTCCAGAAGGAAATAAGTGGGTTTTTAGAGAGAAGAATCATGACTGAGACCAAGTAGTCACAGTAAGCCTGTTTTAAAAATGTCATGCAAAGAAACAGTATGCTCTGGTTTGACTGAAAGCCCTTTCTAGCACGCCCTGGTATCAAAAACGAGCATCTCTAAATTTATGAAATACAGTAATCTCTATAATGCATGTAGAAAAAAATGGGCACGTGGTGTTATCCTTTCACCTACAAACCAGTGGCAGTGTTGTAATGAAAGGCACCTATTAATAAGCCCATGCACAGGCTCTGGAGGGAATAGAGACTGTTCAGTCAATGTGAACAAGGAGACCATGCATGGAGTGACAGTCTGCTGGCCTTAAACCTGAGAAGTCCAAGGAAGAGGTAGATAGCAGATGACCTCAGTAAGAAGTCAGGGGTCACATTAAGTCCTTCCCCTTCTACCCTTCCTTTCACTCAGTTTGGAGACAAATTATATTCACACCCAAAAACTGAGAGTTGACACTGCATACCACCTTTCTGAAACCCCGCTTTGCTTTTGGCCAGCAGAACAGATTCTGAGTTGTTCTCTCTGGAGCACCATCCGTTACTGCTCTGAACAGGCTGGGACTTGCTTTCAAAAGGCAGCTGGGCCTGGGGACCATGTTTCACTTCTTGACACCATTAATTGGGTTATGAGTCAGAGCTGTAATGAAGACAAGTTTGGTGTCTCCTCCAACTGTCCTGGGAAATGCATACACACAGACCCAAAAGCCACAGAGGGAGGGAGAGCCGGACAGATTCACTTTGTTTATTGGGCCCACAAGGTCACCAGATAAATGGTCAGCGCCATGGGACTCCTCTATGGACAGACCTACAGTTTTTTCTGTGGCTCCCAGATGCCCTTAGATGTCATAGGCTCTCGCCCAGAGTGGCTCATTAGTAACTGGAAGAAGTAGATTCAAAATAGCATGGAAGGGAACTTACCCAGGGGAAACCAGGCAGGAGCTGGTCTTGTATGCAAACGAGGCCGTTGCACATTCAGGAGAAAGACTAACAGCAAGGATTGGTTGACAGCAACATGCTCAGCAAACTACATTAAAGAAGCAACCTCAGAAGGATTAATTTTTTTTTTAATGACCTACCAGATTTATCAATCTCAAAGAAGTCCACAACGCATGTAGTCCTGGTTATGTCCATTTAGGCTGCATAAAAAAAAGCACAGACTAATGACTTCATTGCCTCACCAATCCGAGAATCCAATTATATGTGTAGGATTGTTGGCCTCTCTAATGCTCGCATGCAACTCTGTCAGACTTC
This sequence comes from Glaucomys volans, assembly GCA_020662805.1. Lineage (NCBI taxonomy): Eukaryota > Metazoa > Chordata > Mammalia > Rodentia > Sciuridae > Glaucomys > Glaucomys volans. The sequence goes on from JAJEJO010001725.1 coordinate 25,975, forward strand.
ATCTCTCCGAATTTTGGGTTATACGTTTGCAGCTCCAGCTGCAATCTCGCTTGGATTTTAAAATCCCCTGGTCTGCTGTATTGTTTACAACTAGCAGGAGACTCATGTGCAGTCCTTGGGCGAGGATGCATTATGATGTCATCTAAGAAACTTACGAGGTACCCCATTCTTAGGTTCTCCCTTAAGGACTTCTCTCCAGAACAACTTCATAAATCCCAGCATTTTACAAACCAAAGTATAGAAAGCACTAGGTCAGATAAAGACTGACTTTTTGAAGCTAGGACAGGGGAGTCCCTCCTGAGGGGCAAGAGGAGAGCTGGCTACAGTGCTGTGTGGCTATTTGCTCTTAGTCCTAAGGTTGTGAAGAGCCTGCAGGCCAAGGTTGAGTAGCAAATGAATCAAGTCTGAATGCCACTCTGGGGATTTGGGAAGCACAGAGGGACAAGAGGACTTGAGTCTTTTCAGCAGTGTAACTTGGGGATTCATTATGAGTTTTCAGGGGTCAAATTGGCGTAGTCCAATCCATTTCTGTGATTTGTGTCTTTGGGCAAGTTGGCCAACCACTCCCTGTCTCCCTTACCTCTTTTGTAACATGGACAAAGAAAGGGAGAGAAAAATGTCTTTCACATGGGCAGTGTCAAGATTAAAGGAGGTGATACATGTGCATAGAATGAGGCCTGGCACAAAGTATGTAAGCTCTTATCATTAATATGACTTTTTCACTGGGTGCAGCAGTAACCTGTAATCCCAGCAACTCAGGACGCTGAGGCAGGAGGGTCGTGAGTTCAAAGCCAGCCCCAGCAACAGCAAGGTGCTAAGCAACTCAATGAGACTCTGTCCCTAAATAAAAGACAAAATAGGGCTGGGGATGTGGCTCAGGGATTGAGTGCTCCTGGGTTCATTCTCAGTACCCACCCCCCAAAAAACTGACTTTTCCACCCACCAATCACATCAAATTTATTATCTCCAAGGACACTGGAAGTTCAAGCTCTGCCCCTAAGCAGAATGGAACATTACCCACATGATCCAGGAAACCTGAAATTGTTGGTGGTAATATCAAAATTTCCTGTTGATTTCACTTTCTCACTCAAGACACCGAATAAAGGCTCTCATCTTGGAATGTTCCGAAGATAATACCACCCACATGAGCAGCTTTAGGTTCTGCTGCCAACTTTGGAATTAGATAGGGTGTTTGGGATGGGAACCTGCACTCTCAACTGCATTGCTACTGGTAAGTACCAATTAGGTTGTTCCTTAGGCAGGAACAAGTGGCAGGCTGCAGAATCTTGAATGCATTATCCGGCAACAAAACCCAAGCATTTCCTGCTAACCTCAGTTGCTTATTAAACCTCCCATCTTGAGTGCTGTAATCTACCCTAATAACATGGTATTTATCCTTAGCCAGTGTGCCCTTGTTCATTAACTGGCATCTATTCCACATGAAGTTTTCATCCTGGGAATTTCCAGTGTCGAGGCTGAGCTTGCAAGATTGTTCACTCAAGTAAAACCCTCATGGGAATCAGAGGATGAAGTCCCAGCTCCACTGCACCCCAGGTAGAAGCTATCGTCACCAGATGTCACATTCAAGTGTTAATGGTGTTTTCATCTAACTTGGTCTGAACTGCGAATATTTCTGGGCTCACTTACTCTTAAAGACAACCCCAGCATTTCACACTGAGATTAACACTCTTTGACACAGCACACAGTGCCAGAGCGTAACATTTACAAGGGGAAAATAACTTGAAAGTGAAGGAGACCAAAAAGGCATAATTACCCCAGGCAAACTGTTTTGTTCATTCAATGATTACAGTGGTTTTAAAGCCTTATAATTTATCATAGCTCAGAACAATTTAAATCTCAGTTGTGCTCCTTTGAGAAACCGAGACACTTCCCTTTCTTTATTCCTTCTGACAGGCTATTCTTTGAATATCATCTTAGTTCTAGGATGGCATAGACTCTACTTTCCCAGCAACACACATAGAAGAAAAGAACGCTGACAGACGGTTACCTTTGCACTAGGCTCCAATGCACAAATAACCGAAGAGTCGAACAATTCCAAATGGGTGTAATTTCTTTCAGGTTCAAGTATCAGTTTGCTTGTTTTGCGGCTGCTAATCACCTCTTAAACAAACAATTGCTTTATCTATGTACTGTGCCTCATTTCACTTTCAAATTATGTGTGTGTTTTGCTCCTAACAGCTTATTATGATCTATAATTAACAATTTTGCTGAAAGCAGAGCCGAGCAATGAAGAGAGCCCACATGCTATCTGAGAAGTACTTGAAACAGGAGGTCTTTGTTTTCATCACAAATTTGGCAAACAGGAGCCCCCTCCCCTCTCTGCTGTGTATGTCTTCAGAAGTCCACAGGTGTAGAGGCAGAAAATTGAAAGAAAGATTTTGAACTTTGGCAACATTTCAATTTGCTACCTTTAAATCTAAATAAACCAGGGGTTCTCAAATTTGACCACAATTTAGAATCACCAAGGGAGCTTGATAGCAATGCCCAGACTAGCCTCAGCAATTAAGTCAAAATTTCTGGAGATGGGCACAGGCCAGAGTACTCAAAAAGCTCTCCAGGTAATTCAAAAGTGCAGTCAAGACTAGAAAGGATGTGACAAACTATCTAGTCTACCTTGTAGGAGTTTGGACAGAAAGGTGACAACCAACAGGGAAGAATTAAGTTGTTAAAAGTTGAATATACTAGATTGCACTAAAATTTAGATTATTGTCCAAGTCCGTGGAACGTCGCCAATCTAAGTGACTTGCAGAAGATTCTTTTTACCCACCTGAGCTTATTCAAACTCACCAAGCAAGGTTGATTCAAATTTCAGCCTTGGAAGCAGGTCTTTGAGAAAATGAGATGGAAAATCATCTGGGAGTTGAATTCCTAGATGTATTCTAAAATAGGCAACCTGCATTTCCCTTGTGGTTCAAACACTTTAGAACTTTCTCTATGAGGCTTGGCAACATTATGAAAGATACAGCTCCTGAAGTCTGTTCAAAGGTCCAGGTATGGGCCTCCACTTCCACACAATATATTAGACTGCAGAGAAACCAGTGCCTTTCGTGCATGTGTCAGAGGAGCCAGGCGTAGGATTTTGTAAGAGCAAGCTTTCAGAACTTTGGATCTCACGTGCTCTCTCTTTCTTTGAGATACAGACTTGAAGCTCCTCTGGGAGTACTCCTCCTGGACTCAGTTCTGAAGTGCGCCCGATGTGTTTCTTGTGCTCTCCTCTACCTTCAGCACACCCCTCTCTTGAAATTTGTCTGTCCTTTATCCCTTCGTCTAAGATGAGATACTTAAGAATCTCATCAACCAATTGTTTGTACAAGCACATTCGAATTCAAAATGCCCTAGGGGATCAGAACATGCTACCCCCAAATATACTACTTTAGCAGGAGATTTTTTTTGAGCTGAAGACAACTGATAAAATGAAGATGTCAGAAAAAGCTCTCTTCACTCCTCCCATTTGCCTAAAATCAGGGCAAATATTTCCACTTCTAAAGGTGTTTCCTTCTCCCATACCAAAGAGGACAACTCTTTAAGATTCTTAACATGGTCAACTGCTATCTGCCCAGAGATGTCACCATAGGAAACCTTACTACAATAAACCTTGTCTTCCATTCCTTCCCCCATATATTCACCTGCTCACAGTTTGCCACCACTAAAAGCCTAAACCCCTTTTCCTTTATTATTCCACTTCTCTATAAACTTATTGTTCTCTGCTTAGATGCAAGATAAGACCAAAGTTATATCACCCCCTTCAGTTTCTCATCACTGAATTTCTCCCACCTATGTGTACGCTGGGTGTGTTCATAAACTATGGTTTTTTTCTTGTTAATCTGTCTTTTACTCAGTTAATTTCTAGGGCCCCAGCCACAGAACCTAGATGGTAGAAGGAAAGGTTTTTTTTTTTTCTTTTTTCATTTGTTTTGTTTTGTTTTGTCTGTTTTTTCCTGCTTATAAAGTACTAATGAAGGTTTTTTAAAAGATAAATTGTAAATTGCTTTTTTGAACTTTTAAAAATTATTATTATTTTGGTACCAGGGATTAAACCAAGGGGTGCCTAAACACTGAGACACATCTCCAGCCCTTTCTTGATTTTTAATTTTCAGACAAGGTCTCACTAAGTTGCTTAGGGCCTCACTAAATTGCTGAGGTTGGCTTTGAACTTGCAATCCTCCTGCCTCAGCATCCTGAGCCATTGGGATTACAGGCATGTGCCATCATGCCAAGCTTTAGGCAATTTTCTCCTCCCATTCTTCTAGCTAATTCTTTATTTCACACACACACACACACACACACACACACACACCTTGGTAATATAATTCAGTTAAAATTATATTATATAATGTCATACTATGTCAACTATAACTGGTCATTGTATTCAACTAGGGATCTTTTCAAACTATAATTTTATAAGCTCCATTCTTTGATTCTCATTCAATATTCTTGGAATGAGGACCAGCAATCTGTATTTTGGGAAACCCCTGATGTGATGTCTCTGATCATTCACATATAGAATCCCCCAACCTGACCCATAAGTGAAGCTAGATCAGATTAGGGAGAAGGAAAACAGTCATCCCATAAGAGATGTATGCAAGAGAGGTATTTGGAAGTGGGCAAGGATTTTTTACACTTTCTCAGTCCAAACAGAATAGCTGCCCAGGTGCATGCTACAGATGTGTCACTGCCTGGAGTAAGTGGTCCTGTTGTCTATAATTTGTCACCACTACTGCCCAAATCATACCCAGAAAAGTCAAGGGACAGGGGTACCTTTGGCCATCATTAAGACTCTTGATTTCCAAAACCGGTTCTCCATGCAATAAATGAGAAGGTTTGTGCTGTATCAAAAGGCCTGTACCTCGACAGGAGACCTCGGATTTGGAGTTGAAGAGGGAACAAGGAACTGGTAGAAGGAAGAATTGGTGAAAGTTTATGAAAGGGTTGAGGTACATAAACACAGAGGTGAGGAGACCTTACATTTAAAACCCAGTTTAGTACAAAAGTTTTCTTAGATGACAGAACAAAAAAGGACTGTGAAGCTTCAGAATTCTCCCAGCCTCTCTCATTGGCTGGCTGTCTCACAGGACCTCATTGCAAGGGTGGGGGGACAACTCTGCAAGGCAAGAAATATTGTGACTTAAATTGCATTCATGAGATTCTCTGATTAAAAAAAAATCAATTTGTCAGATCAATTTTTCTTAAACAAGTTCATCATACTCTAGAGCAACGAGCCAATCAATAGGGAATGTTTTTCAGCCGTTTCCCAGCCTTCCCACTTCAGTAATTGCTAGAATTTCATATCGACAGGCCATAGGATACTTTGAAGGTTGAATTGATCCATTAGCCTGTGGTGCTACAAGCCTGGGCCACAACAATAACGCTGTATCCCCCCAGGGACCAGGGCTGAAATCAAACAGGAGGTAAGCCCTTACATTATGCATCTGACCCTGCAGGAACCAGGCTCCAGGCTCTGTTAGAAACCTGGAAAGAAGGAAGAGGAAAAAGAATCAAGGAAGTGGAGAGAGAAGGGCAGCAGAAGTTGGGGAAGAAGGAAATGCTGAGAGATCAGCAGCCTGATTGTGTATGGTCCCCATTGAAGAGGAAATGCAGTGTGACCTGGTGAAACCACAGACGCAGGGCAGCTGCAGTCAGGAGAAAAATAAACTTGAAAGGACTCCAAAAGGGAAGCTAAATGATGCTCATCGGTATCATTTTGGTCTTGAACCTTAGCTCATAGTTCTTCTTTAACAGTGATGTGAATAATTATTTGTGCCTGAGGCTAAGGAAGCCTCCTCCAGTGGAGCCCAGGAAAAAGAAGCAAGACATTCAGGAAAAATGGAGAAAACTCTTATCTTTTGCCAGGAAGTAAAATTATTCATCTTGTAATCATTCCTGGACAGCTGTTCTGTGCACTTATATAACCCACCACCTCAGCAGGTTGTTACAATAGGGATTATAATACACAAAGCATCTAAGGGAAACCAAGGTTTGATTCACCATAGAGAAATTACCATAGGGAGCCAGGTCACACTGCCTTTTGCAGTACAAAGTCCAACTCTGGTAATAGGAAAAGAAAATCTGACAGTCAGAATGTATTGTAGGATTTTCTTGTAAGAGGCCCTGATTTGCTCATTACAAAGCTGCAGTTAATCAATTAATCAGAGAATTGTTCATTAACCAACCTACACACCACAGTTACATGGGCTTCTCATAACCCTGTTGGAAAGCAATGTCTGTGGAAAGTAAATTTGCACAGGAGATGGAAATTGCCCACCACATGCTAGCATGGTTAACCTTCAATTTTTATGTAGAAATTAGGTATGCCTTATTAAAACTCAAAAGCCAGGGTTTTACTGCTCTCAAATACAAGCATATGTAGATACATATATTTATATCAGTAGCACAAATATATTTCTGAGTGGCAGGTTGCATGTATTAGTTGCTGGGTCTGACCTTACCGGAGGACAAACTGACATGTTTTGTGCTGTTGTACATTGCTATTTGCATGCACCAGACATCTCAAAGGACATTGACCTCCTTGCCAATTCACAATTTGTCAGCTTCCATGAAAACCTTACTTAGTGAACCTATGTGGGTATTTGCTCAGTGTGTTTCATAATCAGAGCCCAACTTGGACCTCATGCAAATGTAATTAATCTGTCTATTTTGAACAGACAGCTTCGGCATCACCTATGTGATTTCTACATAAGAGGTTAAATATGGAGGAAACAAAATTACAAAAATCACGACTGTTTGAATAAAAGGTTTGTTGACTGTGTGACTAGATAAACTCATTGACAGAGTTAGATAATATGCAGCTGACAATATATTTATTTGAGCAAATCTTCATTGAATTATGGAAAATTAATACCTTGCTTCTAAAATTCACTGTGGCCCACAGCGTACAGATAGAGTGGCAATACCAACCTGGCTTCTGAGTTACAGTGGAATGCACAAACCTGACACCCAAATACAAGTAAGACATGGGGCTGATTCCTACAAAGAACAAGACAGGCAGGCCCACTTCTGGTAGGCTTCTGTGCTGCCTCTATCAAAACACACACACATCCTCTCTATGAACTAACTTTATCCAGATAACTGGGAGGCATTCTAAAATATGTACTCCCAAGTTCTTCTTCCAGAACTAATGATTCACAGGCTCTGAAGTAGGATCCTGGAATCCATACCCTTACAAATTCCATTTGTTCCTTGGTGTTTTAGGTCCTTACCATGCAAACTATGTCCGGACTGGCGGCAATGCTAGGGATGCAGACCCAAAGACTTCACCCCAGACCTACAGAATCAGAATTGCATTTGAACAAGGTGTCCAAGTGCTGTGTATGGACATTAAAGTTCAAGAAACACTGCTTTAATTTGTTTGCATAGCTATTAAATCTCTAGAATGATGTTCAATGGACCTGGTGTTCATTGAATAGCCATCACCTTGCTTCACAGTGCAAAGGAATGTTTTTGTTAAGTTATACAATCAAATTTTAATGGTCTGCCAAAGAATATTTCTGTTTGGTAAAATCATTGTTTAAGGCATCACATGTTAGCCTGTCAAATATCTCTTGCATTAAAGACTTATGAAGAACATTATTCTCTTAAAAATGTCGAGAAAAGGCCACAAAAAATAATACATGTTCTCATGAGAAAAAGCGCATAAGCAAAAGTTAAAAAGCAAATGAGTAAAAGTGATCCATGATTCTACCCTAGAAAAGATAAAGATACTGTTGATACTTTATTATAGGATTTGTATACATGGTCTTCATATATTATCATGAATATTTTCAAAGAATGAAAAATGGTCATTTTCAGCATGGTTTTTAACACTACCACAAGATTTTACTATAGGAACACCTATCACTCTACATAATAGTGGTATGGCATATTACCATACCACTATGTTTTCAAAGTTTACTTCCTTGTTATATTTTGCTATTATAAATAATACTATTTTCTTATAGTAAGAATCTTTCTTCATTCTGAGCATCAAGACTTGGATTTGTATACCTCCTGAAACTACTTTTTAAATATTGAATATTTTAAACATTGACTGGCTATCCTGAGGAAATGCTATGTTAACATTCTTTCAGGGAGAATTATACATAGTGAATGGAGTTTTCCTTTTTGTTGTTGTTGTCAGGAAGTTCAAAATCAAAAGTAATACACAATTACAATAATTATACCAACCTAGATTTGGGGTACCCTTATATCTCCTTCAGTATCATTTTATGGATTTTAAAATATGCATTTTTGAAAAGATAAATCAAATTTGTAGAGTACTAGGGTATTTATCAGCTTAAATAAATGAACTTGATGGTTTCAAAAGAAAAGACTCCAATGTTGGCAGAGTTCCTATTAGTAGCTATCAATAAAATTACAGTTAAGGTGGGAAGATAAAGTCCAACAAACATGCCATTATTTAAATGCTAAAAGAAATATTCTTTTCTAGTCTGTTATCAGAAATTTATTTCTTTAAACCTCAATGCATTCTTTTATAAAATGCTTAAGTCCATGTTAAATGAAGGGCATATTAAATTCTGAGCATAAAATTGCAGCAAAGGGGAAAAAGGTGACTATACAAAGATGATGAAAATTAGCTAAGAAAAAAAAAAGAATGTCCACATAGCATCTACTTTGGCAGATCCACATAAAGTGGGTCATAATACAATGACTTCTAAGTGAAATCAAACTTTAATTAACTTTAAATATAGATCATCATGCAAAGAGTGGGTTGCTACTGCAAAGGAAAATTTAGATTTGCCCAAACTTAAATGCATATGAGTGATGATGAGGGAGGGAAGAGAAAAAGTGAGAATTACTTTATCCATGCCCAGGATCCAAGATAAGCATATGAGATACAGTCAGAAATTTGTCTGCTCGGGCTCAGAATGATGAAAAGGAAGGAGACAAGGAAAAGTAGACAAATAAGCAGTTACCATAGCAACTCCCAATGGTTCTTAGGAGACTTGACCTGAGGTCTGGACTCACAATTAACTGACTTAAGCCCCGAGGATAAAAACTGGATGAAGACCATCACTGCCATCTGCAACAATCACTGCCTTCTCAGGGCCTTAAAACTTTTCACTGTTCAAAATGGCAAAAGTAGATAAGATGAAACCATAAAATCAACTTGAGACCAACTATTTCATCTAACCTTCAGAATACAGACTGTCCAAGCCTCGGAGCTTAAATGACTTCACCACCAAACTGAAAGTTCATGGAAAGACTGTTCTTCATATGTAGACAGCCCTTTATTAAGCACACCCCAATTTTAGAAAGAAAACAAGATCTTCTACATATTAAATATGTTTATGAAATTTCAGTTATTTTTGTGTCCTTCTACACATGTACCCATATTTAGTCCAGACCTGAGTTTTTTCATCAATGTAGTAGGACTAACCACTGAATTACCCCCCCACCAAATTCTAATAAATTGTAAGTGAAATACTTTTATGTTATTCAGGGGGGAAAAAGTATTTTACTAGGCTTATTAGTAGAAACTTTACAATGGATTTTATAGGGAACTAGGATAACCATTATATTTGTGTGCCTACAAACTATGTCACCTTTTCTTATGCCAATAAAACCACCTTCTTCTCACCTCAAAACATCACCACAGACATGATACATGCCCCACACCCAGCCAAACAATACTTCTTTCCCTAAATTGAGTTAGTTATGGGTGTATCAGATAACCCATCAGGACCGAGCAACATTCCTGTTTTAGACTGACAACAAATGCACGATTGGGCAAAGAAACTCTTTGCACTGCCTTTGATGAGCTTTGCTATTTGGAAAAATTCTATCTGCAGAACAGAGTCAAGCATAGATAAGAAATGAGAGATGGATGAATGAATGGATGGATGAAGATGATGACAAGAGAAAGAAAAAGACATCTGGAGTCAAGTGCTTGGCTCCAGTTCTAAGGCCCTGGGTAGCAGACTATAACTTCAGTACTGTGAGCTGCACCTATTTCCTTCCAAGGCATGTGGGCTAACAAATTTTCCTTTTTGCTTAAACTGTGTGTGTGTGTGTGTGTGTGTGTGTGTGTGTGTTGCTGGGGATTGAACCCAGGGCCTTGTGCATGCAAGGAAAGCACTCTACCAACTGAGCTATATTCCCAGCCCACTTAAACTACGAAAATTGATTTTCTATCACTTGCAGCCCATAGAATTCTGAACAATATAGCATTCCATATAAATACAATACTGCTTATGGGATTCCTTAGAAAATTTGGAATGGAACCACCATTTAACCCAGCTATCCCACTCCTTGGCCTATACCCAAAGGAGTTAAAATCAGCATACTACAGTGACACAACTACAGCAATGTTTATAGCAACTCAATTCACAATAGCTGGATGATTTTCTGTTGTGTGTATAAAATAAGGGTATGGTTTGGACACTATACCTCTGGGCACAGTTTCATATAGTATATATATGCTATCCCAGTGATAGCATAGGGAACTCATTTTCAGGACAGTTTGAAAAGCAAGAACAAAGATAACAGGAAAACAGTCATAAACAAGTAAAGCAATTTTCACTTTTGCCTCCTGAAATTAAAACTTTGTGTGTGTGTGTGTGTGTGTGTGTATATATATATATACATATATATATGTATATATATATATATATACACACATTCAGTGGGAATATTATTCAGCCATAAAGAAGAATAAAATTATGGCACTTGCAGGTAAATGGATAGAGTTGGAGAATATCATGCCAATTGAAATAAGCCAATCCCAAAAAACCAAAGGTTGAATGATTTATCTGATAAGTGGATGATGATACATAATGGGAGGTGGAGGGGAGGTAAGGGAAAAATGCAGGAAGGATGGATTGTGTAGAGGGAAATGAAGGATGGGAAGGGGGCAAGAGGAAGGAAAAATAATAGAATGAGATACGTCTATCTAATGTTTACATCATTACCCTATGTACATGTATGATTACACAAACAGTATGACTCTATTTCGTGTACAACCAGAGAAACAACAGTTGTACCCCATTTGTGTACAATGAATCATAATCTAAAAAAGAAAGAAAATATATGTAAAATAGGAAATAAATAAATAAATAAATAAATACTGCTTTTTACACCAAAGCATTGCCTTTCACACTGATTAACAGGCAATTATGAGAATCCATTTCCAGCTTCTAGCCCTCATCTGGAAGCACCATTATTTGCCACTACCATCCCCAGTCTAACACTAGTCTTCCCTTTACTGCAACCTCATTGAGGTTTCCCACTTAATGCAGCACCAAGCCTCTGAACAAGGCTTTCCTCTGTCTCCTTATGACTTCCATACAAGCATTTCCACAATTCCCAGAAACATCTACTAGTCTACCTGTAAATACTCCTTGAAAACTCATTGAACATCTCATCTTCATGGATTTCTTATGCTGTGAGAAGCACTAACAAGAATATTTATCATTAGTACTAATAAAAGTGCTAACAAGTGGCTTTCCTATGTCACTGGCTCAGATTTGACCGAAGTCAGATACTACCTGAAACTAAAACTGAAGCTAAAATGAGACTTGGACGATTTTCTGTTGTGTGTATAAATTAAGGGTGTGGTTTAGGCACTATACCTCTGGGCACAGGCTCATGTAACAGGAGTGTGTATTAAGTCTCCCAACTAACAGGAAATGTGCTAAGATTAGAAATAATTTTCCTATTGCCCAAAAAGGATATGTCCAATGGAAGGAGGGAGGGATGAAAGGGAGAAAGAAGAAAGGAAGGGATGTTTGGTTTTTAGTTTAGATTCAAAACATAATAAAACATCCCTATGAACATGGAACATTTTAGAACAATAAGCAGTTCACATTTTAAAGCAGACACTAAATAAAATTGAAATCACCAAAAATATAAAAACAAACAAGTCGAGTGGAATATTTTGTTATAACATCTACCTTCTACAATAAAGGGAATGTATTCTCTTAAGTAATCAGCCAATACCATGCCATAGAGAAAGAAATTTATTTTGAACAGCCTCCTTTTCTAATGCATGTTCTCGAAGACAGCTTTCCTAAATCTAATGTAGGACTCTGTTCTGTGCACCGTCCATTTCCGGAACCCGACTCCTGGGATCTAATGGGAAACTGTGTCCTCCACAGGTCTGGGTTTACCTCAGCAGGCTGCATTGTGGAGAAGGTTTCTTCCATTACAAGCCCATCTTTAAAATATGGTTTCTAAGTCCTCTGGGCTAATTAAGCACAGCTGGGTCTACATCAGTCCTGCTCAAGTGTGACGATTACACTGGCAAGAAAAATCAATCATCATTAATCACTAAATCCATCTAGTGACTTTCAGAGGTGCTAAATGGGTGGAGCAGGGCAATGGCAGTGGTTCTCATGGAGCAACTAAAGGGTAAGAGTGTGAGAGCGCCTGCGTTCCCCCTAGAAGGAATAGCCAGGGTGGGAACATCAGATGCCCATGTGTTTACAGAACAAGAAAATCTAGTTAGAGAAGGAATGAAATGCTTATAATTTCCCATACATAGCACTACTTTCAATTCTGGCTCAAGTTCGGGAACAGAAAGATGCATTTAACTATTGCCACCACTTGTTATTTCCTGAATGGTATCTCTGCGGAAGTTTGTTTAAGATATCTCTGTTGGGCGGAATATATATTCACTTGTAAAGAGTTTTCATTGAGCAGAGATTTTTTTTTCCTTTTATTGGACTATTCCCCACAGCCCTTGGCCTTATGATGCATTGAGAGTTTATGCCTTTTCTGGGGACAGTCTTTACTGAAGCAGTCACTATGTGTTTCACACAGAAACACACTGTGAAGGAGTCTGGTTAATGCCATTCCATTTAATTTATCAAAACCATCCCTCCTTTCTAAGGAAAGTGGTACAAAGATTTCAGATCCCCATGCGGAGAGCCATTAACACTGACATCATGATTGCTTTTTATAATCTTTCTTTGCGTTAGGTTTATTTTCCCCATTTTTAATTCCTCTCTGTTTGGAGATATTTCAAAACACTCACAATGAGAATGACTTATGAAATAAAGGAGCCCAGTCTCTGGTTTCATCACTGGATATTAGTTTAGAAGCCATTTTCCTGTGCCCTGTGGTAGAGCATACAAGTTAAGGGGCGTGTAAGCCCGATGTTCTTGCTGGTGCAAAATGAGTACAGGGATTAATTCAGGCAACAAACTCCACGTTGCCTCTTCACACTCCAGCCAAAGACCAGTGATAGCATAGGGAACTCATTTTCAGGACAGTTTGAAAAGCAAGAACAAAGATAACAGGAAAACAGTCGTAAACAAGTAAAGCAATTTTCACTTTTGCCTCCTGAAATTAAAACTTTGAGTCCACTGTCAAGGCCCCATGTGAATTGTCCTGTAGGTGGGACACTCCTAAGGACCCTATGCATCTCCAATTTTCAACTCCAGAGTGTGATCATTATCTTCAGTGAACTTTGTAATAACAGAAAGGGGGAAATAATAATAAGGCCTAACATCTAAGTTCACATTTTCTTCTCTTCCTTCAAAGTGAGAACATCAAATGAAGGAAATGAGAGATATGTCCCATTAAGTCTCCATTCCCCCTTTATCCTTCTAGAAATAGAAAAATTAGAAGTCAGAAGCACAATGTGGAAGAGGTTAGTGAAGGAATAGACTGAGATAGAGGAAAAGAGGCAGTTATACTAAGAAAACGTGGAGAAGAAAGAGGCAGAGGAGGCTGAAAAGCAGACATGAAAAGAAAGTCCTGGACAAAATTATGAAGGAGGCCAAGATGGTCTGTGGTTTCTCCACTCCTCTGTACACAGTTCTTATCACACTAAGCAACGCTCCGGTGTCCAGCAATCTCCTCTCACGCACCCAACCCACTACTACCTGGCACAATACCCCTCACTCCCAAAGATCTCATCCACATCAGAACATGGTACACTTGGTAATCCATTACCAGACTCTATTTTTGTGGCCATCTCACCCCTCTGTGTTTCTCCCACAGCTTCCAGGGTAGTGAGGACACAGCAAGAACTCAACGCATACTTGCTGGATGAAACATAACTAGGCAGTGAGGACAGTAGAAACTACAGACATTTGGCAGCCAAAGAAGATATCATGGTTCTGCCTTTGGGAAGAAAGACTCTTTAATTTCCACCAAGGCAATGACCTATTCACCAATCCTACAAGAGAGAAAGGCAACTTAAGCTTGATTTGCATAATAGTAGGTGTTAATTCCAGTCCGAGACACACACACACACACACACACACACACACACACAATCCAATTCTCCTGTATCATGCTACATTGTCGGAAACTATAAAGCCATGTTACTGAAGGTTTTGAACATACAGGGACTGCTAGCATTTTAAGTCATCCATCATTCACACCATAGTGTGGCAAGTGGGATCATATGTTTCCTAGGCCTGTTTCAATCAAGTGTAGAGGAAAAGAACAGCAGGTGCCATCGATCTAGTCAGAGTCACAGAGCAATAGATTAGGACTCAGATAGGAAAAGAAAAATGCTCAGATGCCCTTCAGGCAAGTTATCCAGGTGTGATGTTCCAGAAGAGGAAATCTTTCACTGGATAATACCCAGAGACACATAAACATGTACACACACAGACACATGTATGCACACATGTGCAATCTTGCACATACACATTCACAGGCACATATCCAGAGAACAGGAAAACCTAAGGGCACAAGAGAACTTCTAAGTGAAGAGGACATCTTGCCAGTAAAAAGTCAACTGAGGCCTGAGATAGGAGCCCGAAGCTCTCCAGAGATGCACCACAAGTGATCATGTCCTGATCACTGACCATTTTCAGCTGGTCGAACATATCAGCCAGCAAGCGAAAAGAGAAGTCAGCAGGACTGGGACACTCAGTCCAGATGCAATTTTTAAAAATTCACCCCCTCAGTGACTTCCTTGGCATTAGTGTCATAGGGTGCTGGCCTCTGATCTAGACACAAAGACAGACAAGTAAAGGGTCCATAAAGACTGGACCCTTTGTACTGCATTTGTCAATAAGGGGTTCACATGAAAAGCTAGTGTGAGATGTAACCTCCCATAAGCAGAATTTACAATAGCCGGGTAGAAGGGCCCATTCACCCATCTATAACACACCCACCCATTTTGAGACTATAAAAAGGAAGAGGAAATAGAGAGAGAAGATTGGTGTAAGATATTCTTGGAAGAGGGTTGTGTCCCACAGTAAATCCCATTATGAGGGAAATCCCACTGCTCAGCTCAGGGCACCATTCTGATTGCATTCTATATGTTCTGGAGTTCTAAAACTTGCTGGATATATAGAGTGAGATGTGAATGCCTCCCCAGAAACTTGAAATACAAGAGCCTTGCCCCACCACACCACCTGTCCCATAGAGGAAGAGGTAGGGAACACTGCCTTCTGTCCATGTGTCTA
The DNA here is from genome assembly GCA_020662805.1 of Glaucomys volans. Taxonomy (NCBI): domain Eukaryota; kingdom Metazoa; phylum Chordata; class Mammalia; order Rodentia; family Sciuridae; genus Glaucomys; species Glaucomys volans. The sequence continues at coordinate 41,379 of JAJEJO010001725.1, forward strand.
CTAAGAGAATCTGCAAGGTTCACTCAGAGAGTTTTGGAATGCTTTGCCTGCCACTGGGAGACAAAAAAGAACAGGGACCTGATCTGTACTTGAGAAAAGCAATGTTGCAGCATCTTTGGGGCTGGGAAGATCCAGCAGGGCCAAGGACATTGGATCTCATTGTCCCCACCTCTAAGCCCCTCAACTAAATGGTTTGATCCTCCAGCTAATAAAAAAGAAAGACAACGCAGACTGTAGACTGGGGTCTGACTTCAGTCCACAAAATAAAGGGACAAGGGAAGGAAGAGTGGATCATTTTGGTGGCAAAGCCAGGAGTGCACTATAGCACGGATTCTACCAGATACCCTAGCATGCATTGCAGTAAGAGAGGTTGTGGGGGCAGGGAGTGTGGTATTTCTTGTGGGCCAAAAGTGGATCATGCAGGAGAACAAACCCACATGACAACTTAAGGTCACTCAGTGGTCATGCAGAATAAAGAAGAATTAGCTTGGTCAAGGGATCCAGAGAAGAGAAAGGCAGCAAAGAACCTCTGAAATTCCTGCCCAATTGACTATAAAGTGCTAGCTTGAGGGCTCAGCAGATCCAGAAGGAAGAATCCAGTAAGAACTGCCCTATCTCTTACACAGCCTGACTGTTCTACTTACCTCCCCATCAAGAAAAACAAGAAGCAGCAATTAGATCATGGGGGAAACGGTGAGCATGAAGAAAAGAGCAGAAGCCAGCCAAGAGGCTCCTGTTCAGCATGAAGGCCTGGCTGGAGAAAGGGAGATTTAAGCCTGTATTGGTCCACTACTGCTGTGTAATGAATCATCACAATCTTAGCAGTTTATTAGCTCACGGTTCTGTAGGTCAGAAGTCCTACATGGCTCAGTGAGGTTTCCTGCTTAGAGCCTCACAAAACTGAAATCAGGTTGTTGGCCAGCAAGACTCTTGAGATTCTAGGAAGAAATCCACATCCAAGTTCATTAGGTTGTTGGCAGAATTTCATTCCTTGTGGCTGTAGATCTGAGGTCTCCACTTCCTGGCTATTGTCCAATAAACAGTTTCAGGTCCTTATGGCTCTCATGTCCTTGCATGTGGCCTCATCTATCCTGAAAGTCAAGAATAGCACACTGAATGCCTTTAAGGCTTAAGATCCCTCTCTCTTCCCTTGCAAGCAGCCAGAGAAAAGTCCCAGCTTTTAAAGGCCTTAACAGATTTGATGGAGATATTTCTTTTTGCCATATGAAGTGACATTGTCCTGACCAGGAAATCTCATACTTGCAAATATCACCTATACTCCAAAAGAAGGGGATTATATAAGACTGAAGGTCACTGTAGGTCATTCATTCATAGGATTCTAACCTACCATAAAAACTGAGTCAGGTTGGAAGTTTTGATCATTCCTCAGATCTGATCATTCAAATTACTAAATCACTCTCTTTGCAACACCAAGGAATTGTGAAGTTGTGTGTTGGTGAAGAATGAGCAGAAAAGTCTGCTAGTAGATGTACTTTGTTATCACTGAATGTCAGCATTGAAAAGAGAAACCTATTTCCCACTTCTTAAAAAAGATACAGATTCCTGAATTCTTTTGAAAAATCAAAAGATTGGGAAACAACAGGCCTACACTGCACAGCATTCTAATGCTCCATGTCAACTGCTCTCCTCTGATGCAGGCTTGAGTGCTCCCGCTCCCTTTGAGTGGTTTGTGAAACCTCACTGGGCCCTGTTGGCATCTGTGTGTTTGATCTTGCTCTAAAACATTACACAAGTGTTGGCTGTTACTACCTGTAAAATGAGGTCATTGGAATGGATGATCTACTTCCACTCTGAGAGGCTGTAATTCCAGTCCATAAGATGGATTTTTTTGGTCACTTTTCCCAAAAAGGTATAAAATAATCATCTCAGACCCAGGGTGGTCCGGGTCCCCTGAGTGCATTATAAAGTCCATAAAATGCCCTGAAAATCAGGCATTTGCACTGGGAGTTGCAGAAAGACTTCAATAAACTGCAAATGTAGTTTTCCACTGGGCAACATTTAGGCACTGCCTTCTTTAAAAGTAAATAGAAAGTGGAGATGAGGAAAGGACAAAGTTACCATCCACATTAAGAGACAGGGGCAGGGCTCCAAGAAAGGAGGGGACTGTAGGGAAAATAAACATTCACAGTAAGAGAGCCAATCCCCAGTGGTTCATCCAGAGAAGGGAGCCAAGAGTTTATAGTACTTTTTGGTTTGTTTTATTTATTTTCCCCCACAAGATATAAATCAATCTATTTAGATAGGGATGGTCGAGAGAACACATTTTATTGCTGTAGATAATTTCCCAGGGGAGAAGGATCATTGTGTTTCATTTTTAACTTTTTTCCCCTTTTGGTTTTGTGAAACCCCACAAGTTTATGAAAAGTTGTCCAGATGAGGATGCAGAACTTAGCAAACTATTCCCATCTTTAATTCACATAAAAGTGGAAACACACCCCTGCTCATGCACACATAGCACTAGAAACCCGGAAAACTAATTGAGTGCCAAGCACTTCTGGTACCCTAAGGATATATATATATTTTGGTAGCCTGAGGCTGCCAGAAACTTTGCCTGCTGAATGAATTATAGAACAGGAAGCAGATGGGCTGTGTATATGAAACAACCACTATCTGGCATGATGTGCTGTGCAATTTGGCTGCAAAGATTAAATTGAGCTATTGAATGTTTAATACACTATGCATAACAAATACAGCCAGAGCCACAAAACAGCATAAATTACAGAATTGGTATTCACACGGCCTTTCCCAGGAATCAATACACTGCCACCGCTCATAAGAGTCTGTTGTTTAATACACATAAAGAAGAGAAGAATTCTTCTATTAAAATGAGTTATCTGGGCTATTTACCAAAGGCAGTGATTTAGCAGTGGTAAAGTCTATGTAGTGCTGTTGAATGCAGATGATAATACTTCTTGTCCTTGTCTGCCTGTTTCATTGCGCCTATCAGTTGCTGGGGCTGTGAGTCCCTTGGGTACATTAGCAGTCAGCCCAGGAAGTGTGTTTAAGTAATGGACATAATGTTCACATTTGCTAGACCAGCCTTCTCCCTAATCATGAATTATTCTTCCCCAAGGCTCAATTGGAACATTACTTTAGAAGCAGAAGATTTAATCCTTTTCAGCTGATTGGAGGGAATGATTACAGTATTATTTTCTTGTACAGGCTGTCTCCAGTGAAGGTGCCTTTTTCTGTCCCCATCTTTAATAGGCAGCAATCTTTATTTCCCTGGAGGGAAATGGCAATGAATTCGAAATGGGATAAATCTTCAGGAATGCAAGGTGCTGAAGCTGTAGATCACTGCTGGTTAGTTAATTAGTTTAGCCCTGGCTTGTTTCATCTCCAAGATAGAATACCTTGTAACAAGGGAAAACAGTGGGTAGGTGGGTGAGTGGGGAGGTGGGTGGAGTGGGAGAGTGGAAGAACCAGCTGTAGGCGGATGAACAACCAGATGCCTTAAAGCAACAATGCCCTGCAGATTCTCACTTGCTACAATCAGTAAAATAAGCAGGACTCGCTTAACTCCAACTGTTCTGACTTCTCAGGACAATTCAAGTTATAGAAAGGGATTGTGTCTTCATCCTGTAGAAACAGTTAAAGCAAAATAAGGCAGAGCCAGTGGAAGAAAGACCAAAGGAGACTGGGGTCATTGCCCTAAACAGATGTCTGTATACAGGGCTCTAGCCCCAGACTAAGACCTGGGAGAAAAAAAGACTTTTTGAACATTCCTGGCGAGTGCTCTTTAAACACCACTGCACAGAAAAGCAATAAATAACAATTGACTCCATTGTTTTTTGCTTTTAGGGTTTTTTTTTTTTCATGATTAATGTTTCCAGAAAAGGGGGAAAATGTGGCTTAGAAATTAATTACCTTGGTGTGGAGGATCTAAGCCTCAGACACGCTGTCTTTCTCCCTGTGTTGCACACCCACAGTCTTCTGATGGACAGGCCACAATAGGACGATTCTTGGTTCCCCTAAAGTTGGGTTTTAGGGGGAACCCCTATCAGATCCCCTCCATCCACCACCATTTTTCTGTTTTCTTTTTATTTAAATAGCAAAGAAAGCAATGGATCAAATGTAAAGAGATCAACTGAATTATAACGAAGTCCTTGACGCTAACACGTCTTGCATCTGATTTACAGCCGGAAGCTCCCACATCTAGCTGCCTGTGATGTATTTAGAATAAAACAAGGTCATGCTGCCTTGGCCCTGATTATAAGTATGTTACGTTTAAGTGATGAATACTGCATTCACAAGGAGCAGGAGATCAAGAGTGCCTGAGGCTAGAGCTTTTCAATCTCTCCTCAGCACCAAGTCAGAGACTTAAAATAAACATGTTCCAAAATGAATGCTACAGGAACCACATACATAGGGAGGCGCAGGGAGATTTTGTTTCTCAAGCAGAACATAATGTGAAAGGGGAGGAGAGTTGTGCTGGAGCTCATCTGGGAGGAGGAGGTAGACTTATCTCCCTCAAGAGGTTGTTCTTACCTAGGGTGCCTTTGCTCTCTCAGCCTATGACTAAGTCACCAAGACAGGTGGAAAGGTCCAATTTCTTTAAATGGAAGGGGGAAAAGATAGCATGATGAGCCCATTTTCTGCAGGCATGTTGAATTCTTGTATTTTCTTTGAAGGGAACACCAGCTCCACACAACCTCCAGAGCCTGCTAGAATGGTAGAAACTCCAAAAAGTCATTTGGGGGCAGAACACCTTTTTCAAAGAAGGCAAGAAGCTATTTGAAGAACACATGGGAAGACACCCACCCAGGACTGTGCCCCTTGTCTGTCTACAGGAGACAGCTGTCTTCCTGTGGCCTTGTTGAATGCATCTCCAGCTTCTGCTCCCAGGACCCCCAAACTCCTCCAAAATTTAGGAGGCCCCAAGCATTGAGGAAGAACCCACAGCAATTCCTCTCCATCTCACTTAATTAATCAAATATTTATCAAGTACCTGTTTTCTTTTTTTCTCAACAATTGAATTCCAAAACCAGAATTATCCTTCCAGTCTCAGATCACTTTAATACTCTCCATCTCTCTCTCTCTCTCTCTCTCTCACACACACACACACACACACACACACACACACACTTTTTTTTTTTTTCTTTTCTTTTCACCTCCATCAACTTCTGGCTCAGAAAATAAGTGTTTTCTCCCAAGCCAACACACACACATAGTATCATATGTTTCTCTTCTGCTCTAGCAGGAAATAGGAGCCATTATCATACACTACATAATAATGGAAGGAGCTGGTGCTGACAGCTTTTGGCTTTTCTTTCTCTCCCTCTTCTCCCTGAAGATAACAAAGTTCAGAAAAATGAAGATGGAAGAAAATGTGGGTGTCAGCGTGTTGAAGGGAAATGAACAAGGAGCAAAAGGGGTCCCGGTCCCAGTTGCAGCCAGGATCACTCTTTCACCTCTGGTTGTGTCACTCAAATTCCTCAGGGCCTTCATTTCCTTAATTTGAAAAATTAGGGGTTAGATTTAGGTCCCTGCCTGTTCTATATCTCTATAGCCCTGGTTACCCCCAAAACATTAATTGAATTTTACATCATTTGGTTTCATTTCCGGACATTTATAATTCTCTGAGTAACGGGTTACATTCACAGCCCAATTACTTTCCCAAGCTCATCGAAATTTAATTTGCTGCGTGCAGTGATACACAACCCGAGTCTAACGAGGAAGTCAGCAAAGCCACTCCAGTGATTTACATGAGGCTCCCTCCCTGCCTGCAAAATTTACCATCAGGGGACATCTAATGATTTTTTTTTTTCATATAAACATATAGCTTTCACATCTACTGAAGTTGGAGCAGATGAGCTTCCCGAGACAGAATGTACTAGACAACACGCTCCTTTTTACATAATGAACCCAGGAAATTCTGCAGTGAAATGAAGGTCTTGGTGTTATTATGATGCTTCATAAATGAGAACACTATCTCTTCCAGGATGTCACAGTGCTATTTGTATGTTAAAAACACCTGACCCTGGGAGGCTGCATCTATTTCTACTGCAACTTTTAAAACACTGTGGCCTCCACATTTACATTTAAATGCTGATACCCTGTGCTCTTTACTTTCAATCTACTGTTAGGTTTTGGTGAGGAGGGCATTTCAACATAAAATTAGTGTGATTTTATGTGGCAGGAAACATGATTAGAACTTGGAAGTCACCATTTTTCTGTTACTGGATCCAAAGCATTCTCTTCTTCCTGTCACTGTTTTTCAAATTATGCTCTCTATTGCCAGTATACAATGTGGTAGCCATGGGCCACAAAGATGACTGAGCACTAGAAATGAAGGTAGTCCAAACTGCAGTGTGCCCTAAGTGTAAACACACAAAGGCTGCATGGCCTCCATTATAGTTCCATTGGGCAGCATGGCTCTCAATGTCTAATCATTTTTATCATGCTTTATACTTTTAGTACAACGTGCTTTTTAGTCTACAAAGCATTATGGAGGGTCCCCAATGTGCCATACTGTATGCTTGATGGAAGGAACAAGAAAATGAACTTGGTTCTTACTTTAAGTATCTTACATTTAGAGGAGTATTATGATTTGGATATGAGGTGCCCCCCGAGAAGTTCCTGTGTTGATCAATGCAGAAATATTTAAAGGTGAAATGATGAGATTATTAGAGACCTCAACTACTCAATGGATTAATCCATTGCTGGACTAATACTTTGAATGGACTAACTGGGTGGTTACTGTAGGCAGGTGGGGCATGCCCTTGGACCTCATCTATCTCTGCTTTCTCTCTCTCTCTCTCTCTCTCTCTCTCTCCCTCCCTCTCCGTCTCCCTCTCTCTCCCTCTCTCCTTCCTCTCTTTCTTCCACCATTCCCTTCCATCATGATGTTCTGCCTCACGTCAGGCCCAGATCAAAGGAGCCAGTACACCATGGACTGAACCTCTGAAACCATGACCCAAGAACTTTTCCTCATCTATGTTATCCTTGTCAGGTATTTTGATCACAGTGACAAAAAGCTGAGGAACACAAGGAAACAGACATGTGAAAAAACTATCTGGAGTAAAATCTACATGGCACTCACTACTCCCAATAAAGATGCTTGTTTTAGCTCAGGAGACATAACAAAACTGCACATTCATTCTCTTTTGCGGGTCTAAGCATGGTGATTAAATCCTAGGCCAGGGTCTAAATGCTGGGGTAGATCTAGATTTTATGGATCCTGACGCTTGTGGGGAGCCCTCGTTAGTAAAAAAGAACAAAAAGTGACAATGACAAAATGAGATTAGTATTATAATTGAGGTAAGAACCACCAACACAGATCAAAGGTGGAAATGATCAATCCCTGGTCATCTCTGGTGAGTCAGAGATGTCACCAGAAGATCCTTCCCTAGGTCATGTGGGATGAGTAGGAACCTGATTAGAAAGCTGGGACAGCTTATCCTGAGAGGAAACAGCATAAAACTACACAGGTATTTTCAATAGGGGTGTAGAAAGAGCCAATAATGATAAGAAGTAAAGCTGGACAAAAAATAACAATGGATGGATGAGTGAGGGTTTGCACGCCAGGCCATGGTATGATTTCATCCTGAAGTATAGCAACTGGGAGCCAATGAAATATGTGGGGTATCATGATCAGATTTAAGTTTTAAAAAGACCCCTGAAAACCATGGAGTGGCTAGTCTGAGCACACTTTGGGTTCAGTGTATGTGTCTACCTTACAGACCTCTCCATGAAAGGTGGCATCTCTGATTTGAATAATAGGACAAGTGTCCCTACTGCACAATACAACTCCCTAATCCCTAGAGCCTAGATTGCAGAATACTCTTTGCCCTTAAACTTGCAAGAAGCGCTCTGGGCTTGACTGGTTTTCAATGTCCCTCACACTCACTCCAGAACTCTGTCCCTACCCTCAGTCACCCAGCAGAAGCTCTTGCTTCTGAATGAGTTACCACATTGCCCATCCTGAGACCCAGTGAAGTAGTGATCCCAGGAAACCTGAGAATTTTCAGATATAACAAAGACTTTGACATCTTCTACAGTTTGAATGTATCCCCCAAAAGTTTATGTGTTGGAAACTAACTCCTCAAACTCTTATTTGGAGGCAGGATCTTTGAGGGTTAAGTAGGATTAGATAAATTCATAAAGATTGGGCCCCCAATGATGGCATTAATGGTTTTATAAGAAGGGAGAACTGAGTTGGCACATTTGCTCTCTCACCATTTGATGTCCTCTGCCATGTTTTAATATAGCAAGAGGGCCCCTCACTAGATGCTACTGCTATGTTTTTGAACTTCTGAGCCTCCAGAACTGTGAGCTAAATAAAATCTATTTTCTTTATAAATCACCTCATCTCAGGTATTAAGTTATAGCAACAGAAAATGGGATAGGACAGCATCTGAAAAACCTTGTTGTCACAGGGGTTTCTAAGCAGAAGGAATGACAACATGCTCCTTGGTGCTACAAACTAACAGCCAATAGTGCCCCAAACTAACCTTGACCTGACACATAGGGGCATGACTTCTCAGACACCCCTACATAGCTAGTCTCAAAACTCAAACCTGCCACCTGAGTGACCAGGGAGTCTGTGTCCCCTCCTTACAGATACAAAATTACCACTTCCTCTTATAACCTAACATGAATTGGGGGCCATCCCAAGAGTCTCTCTTCTTTATACACTCTGGGTAACCATCTCAGTATCTAATGGGCCTTCTCCATCTCTGTACTCTTAAGTCAGGTGACATCAATTTACCCCTAATTTGAAAACCATAACTTTGAACTTAATTTTGTATCATGGGAAGTACTCATGTACCACACATGATCCATAAGCCTACTGATTTCCGTGCAAACTTCTAGTTCCATATACGAAGAGATTCTCTAGCCAAAGTAAATAAATTGAATCTCCAATTTGTCAAAACAAGACTATAGTGATGGTAACAGAAAGGACCTGGGGATTAAAGACTGAGGTGAATCCATCATATTCCTATATAGGAGACAGTAAATGCCACCTACCCCCAAGTTCTTAAGGTGCTGGAAACATAATAGGCCTGTGAGTCTGATCACACCTGCCCTGACAGCACAGTCTGCCTTTCATCTCATGAGGGAGAAAATGAAGCTTATCTCAACACAGGAGTGTTCTAGAATAAGTTTGGTGGGGGTGATTGCACAGACCTTAAACGTAGCCTTCAGATACAATACAGATACAATATTATCTACCTGCATATTCAAAATAAAAAATTAGTCCACAGATATCCTCAAGAAGGGTGAGGTCCATGAGTGGTAACTGGTCACAGCATTCACATAATTGTTAGGTTGTATTGGACGGCTGCAGGGGGAGGGAACATGGTCACCTAGCAACACACTGTGCCAGAAGTGACCAATGAGGCAGACCTGCTGACCCTGACGTCCACCTTGGGTCCACCTTTTCCTGGGCAGAACCCCGTGACCCCCCTGAATAAAAACCCTGAGCAGCCAAAGCCACGTGCGATTTCTCCTGGCTTTCCCACCCCGACTTTCAAGGGCGGGGGGCCTGGAGATTTCGCCCCGACACACATTCCAATAAAATCAAGCTACCACTTTTGTCTGACTCTGGCGAGCACACTCCTTTCGCTCCCCGTCGCCCCTTTCGTGAGTTTTACACTAATCACAAGACTTAAAATGTTGTATAAAGTATCATGAACTGAATTGAGCCACCCCCGGACTCATATTTATATGCTCAAGCCCTAATATCCATTGTGACTGTATTTGGAGACAGGAACTTTAAAGAAGTAATTTAGGTTAAATGAGTACATAAGGCTAAGACAGTTCAGTAAGCCCAATGTCCATATAAGAAGAGAAAGAGATACCAAAATGCACATGCATAGAGGAAAGGCCACAAGTGGACACAGCAAGAAGGAGACCATCAGCGGGACAAGGAGAGAGGCCTCAGAAGAAACCAACTTGCCAGGACTTTGATCTTGAACTCAGAGTCTCCAGAACTGTGAAAAATTAAATTGTTGTCATGTAAGTGACAACATACCCAGTGACAGACACACTCATTCTGTGGTATTCTGTTATGGTAGCCCAAGCAAACGAATACATAGAGTATATGAGCAAAGAAATATCACTGAATTAATTCAGCCTGTATTCCAGGCAGAGAAAAGAAACTCAGTTTCTTTTTTCACCAAAGGAATTAGGATTTGAGAAAAGGTTATGGAAAAACTTTGAGTTTTCTACCTGCCAGAAATTGCTCTAAGTGCTTGTGTACATTGACCCACTTGACCCTCAAGAGCCTGGAGTTAGATGCCATTACTCTCATATTGTAGATGATAGGAACCCCCCGATGGCCAAAGCCAGTGTGAAGTATAGCAGCATGAATTCCCGATTGATGAGATCCGGACAGGAAGCACAGGTGGAAAGTCAGAAGAGAAGTGGAATATGATCATACCTGTGGCCTTGCTTATTCTTTATATTCGGTGTTTATGGTAGAAAGTTGTCACTGTGGTGGTTATAACCTGTTTTTCATTATTTGTATCATGTGACTATACTGCCAATCCAATGGGGTTGGAAATTTGTTCCCTAGAGAGCACCCCATCCAGCAAAGAGAGAGAAGAGAAAGAAAGAGAGGGAGATACTTTTCTGAGCAAAACCATTGTAACCCATCTTCCTTTCTTGGGACGGTTTTATGTAATTTTCCATGCTGTCTGATCCCTGCATCCTTCTTGTGTTTTTCACGTTGTTTTAGACTTGAACTCTTTCAATGGTCATAACCTCAGAGAATAACCCCACAAGATGTTATGGACAAGAGCCAGTTCAAAAGAGCTCAGAGTCTGCCATGTAGGACTGAGATGCCAGTCCTGGTTCTGTGGCCAGCCTCTCAGTGAGCGGGATAAATCCCTGACCTTTTCTAGGCCTCAGTTTCTCTCTCTGTAAAAACGCAAGTGTCATAAGAAGTTAGCATTTCAGATGTCATGTGATATGTTTCTTAATTTTTTTTCCTACCACGTTGTTTTCAAAATAAATGCCATATGATTCTGCTACTATTACTCTTATTAATTTATTGCCAATCAGTTACAATTGCCAGAGGTTTATCTTTTTCTCACACTTAAATTCAGAGGTTAGCTCCTGAATTTTTAGAACTCTGACAGTTCTGAAAAAGAATACATAAATTGGGTGCTTTAAAAAGCAATCATTTATCACAGTTCAAGGAAATATAAGGTCAAAGTATCTATGGATCCAGTGTCTGGGGAGGGTCCTCTTCCTGATTTGCATCATTTTTTTGATGTATGAGAGAGAGAGAGAGAGAGAGAGAGAGAGAGAGAGAGCGCTTCATCCTACCTCTTCTTATAAGGGCACTAATCCCGTCATGAGGGTTTCATCCTTATGACCTGATTATCTCCCAAAAGGTCCCACCTTTAATACCATCACCTCAGGAGTAAGGATTTCAGTATATGTATTTGAGGAGGAGACAAATATTTATTAAATTGCAAATACCTTCAAGGATCAAATCTAAAAGTAAATATGCAGCCTTCTTTCTTTGAAATCAAAAACAATACACATGTCATATGAGAACTAGAAATCTGTAGTGTCACTCACACTTGAACTGTAAAGTCCATGGTTATAGGTTACATAAATTTTGCTTTGCTTTAGACTGGCAAGGTAAGCTTTCTTTGGTTCTCAATGGAAATCGTACTTCTTTTAGATTATCCATAAATCTTGCTTCAGGAAATGCCAACAAAATCAGAGAAAGTGAGGTTAAAAATAACAATTTCCATACTAGAGAAGTGTGAACACACACCAAACAAACCAAACGATGACAATGAAACCCAGAGGGGCCTGAGGAAATGTGCAGATTGGAGGAGTGTGTGCAGAGAACAGGCATCACTCAGGAGAGCTGAGGTGGACAGCTGCCAAGAGGCCACAGAGAGCGGCAGCCCAGCCCAGCAATGGTTCTTCAGTTTTAAAGGCTCAGAAATTGGATTCCATGAATATCCTAGACTAAGATTAGTTTCTCAGAAACAAAAGAACATAATTTCAATTCATAAGAGACTAATGTAACAGCCGGAGTGTTGCTCAGTATATTCTTCCCTGTGGTGAAATTGACGTGAGAAGCCAAATTCTGAACAGGAGGTTGCTTGGAGGGCCTGAAGTTGACAAGGGAAGCCAAATCCTAATCAGGAGGTTGCTTGGAGGGCCTGATGCTGCTGGGGAGAAGGTTACACAATTCACATGTGTTTTGCCATCAGAAGGCAGCCAATGCATCTAGGAGACCCTGGAGCCTCTCTCTCAGGTAGCATGGGATTGGCAAGGACAGAGTTTCCTTCCAGTTTGGTACAGTTTCTCAACAGCAGCTCAAGGCTTATTAACATTGCCAGACTATTTCATCCACTTCTATGTGATTAGAATTCAGAGATGGACAGACTGCGGAAAAGCATCCCCTAACTGGCAACATTCAGAGACAAGCCACATAACACCAAAACTCACCCTCTTAAGTAGAGGGAACCTTGACTTTAGATTTGAATCAATTATTTCTTATTTATTATTTGGTTTTCCATAATATGATTCTTTTCTAAAAATCACTGAAACTGCCCCTGCCCTGCTAAGTAACTTGCTAGCCACCAACCACTTCTCCCCACCCACCCCCCCCAAAAATTAAAGAATGTACACATCAAACAGCAGTGCAGACACCTTTAAAAATTCTAATATTCCTAAAAGAATTAAAGATTTAGACGACTGCAGAATAAACCTCATTTTATGCTCTTTTCATTGAAAATGATACACAGTACCTAGGTGTATAAAAGACCCAAAGTGAAAAACACTATAGAAAAAGGCAAAACACTGATTATTATCCTATTTCATACATTGATTTTTCTCTCCTTATCAAAAGATCAAGATACATCAAGCATTAGAAAGTAGGTATATTTGAGAGTATTATATAAAACACAGGAGAATGAAGTAGAGAAAGGGTAGGAGGTAGACACAATCAGAGATACTGGGACACAAATTCCAATCCTCACTTAAAAGTTGCTGCATCTTTAATATGGGTTTGTTAGCATCTAAAGTGTAAGGTGGTTTTGAGGACTGAGATGAGCTACTGTGTTGATAATAAACCATATCCATCATTACTGTCTTTTTAGAGAAACTTCATTTTTTTAAAATTTTTTTTTAATTTGATTTTTTGATTCATTGAACACAAATGGAGTACAGCAATTGTTTTTCTGGTTGTACACAAAGTAGAGTCACATCATCTGTGCATTCATACATGTACACAGGGCAATGATGTCTGTCACACATACTGTTATTATTCTTATCCCCCAACCTCAACCCCACCCCTCCCTTCCCTCTATGCTCTCTATCCTTTCTCCATTCTTGCCATCATTCCTCCCCACATTATGCATCATCATTCACTTATCAGAGAGACCATTTGGCCTTTGGATTTTTGGGATTGGCTAATCTCACTTAGCATAATAGTCTCCAACATCATCCATTTACCTACAAATGCCATAATTTTATTCTTCTTTATGCCTGAGTAATATTCCATTGTGTATATATACCACAGTTTCTTTATCCATTCATCTATTGAAGGGCACCTAGGTTGGTTCCACAATATAGCTATTGTAAATTGAGCAGCTATGAACATTGTTGTGGCTGCATCACTGTAGTAATCTGATTTTAAGTTTCTTTTGTCTGGAAATAGGGTGGGTTAAATTGATCAGGTGAGCAAGTGTCTTAGTGAGAGAAGTGGGGTCAAATCAGTCTCCACCAAAGTCAAAACTGAGCAATCCATCTGAACACGGAAAGTTATCATACAGTCTAGAGGTTGATTTGGGTCCAATTCCTAATTCTACTTCTTTTCTTTCTATGGTTGTGCCTTTTAATATGTGTTTTTAAGAAACTCTGATTTTAATCCTAATTGTAATGCCCCCATACAGAAGAGAACCTTAGTGTGGCTTTAACTCTAGCTGATCTCCTCCCCTCACTTTGTCATTAAAGGCGGGTAAGGAGGAGGCAATCAACATCAGTTCGCATTTACCCACATTTTTCCTCTTTAGTTTTCATGCCATTTTTCTTTTCAATTTAAGGTGGCTTCTTACGGAAGTAAATGTAAGTGTTTCAGCAGAAAAAAATAAATGAATGATAAAAATCTATAAATAATAAACTGAATAGTAAACTCCCAGTCTTCATATACCTACATTTGTTGTATTTTGCATTCTTTTTTGACCAACCCTTTGGCTGAGAAGAGATTTCCAGCTTGTTTTCCCATGGAACTTTAAAATACATATATATTTGATACCTAGCATTTACTTTTTGTTATGAGATATCTGTCATCAGCAAAATTACCTATAAAGGAGTAACAACCTGGATTATTTTCTGGTAGTTTTTAGGTTTTCTAGTTATGGGTAGTGTTTTTCAAATCCTGCTTGCAACTCAATGTTGCTTGTTAAATTTGAGGACCCAGGTATCTGTCTTCAATTTAGAAAAAAAAAATTCTCAGCCATAATCTCTTCTTCTATTCTTCTTTAGAATTCTTAGATAAATTTTGGAGCTTTTAATTCTCTCCTCTATGTCTTCTAATTTTTCTTCTATTTTTCTCTTTATCACTCTGAACTGCATTCTGGGTGATTTTATTAGATTTTATAACCCAGAAAAATCTTTTTCTTGGGGACAGTCTAATTATTGATCAACCTATCTTGTGAATTTAACTGCATTCTGATTGTTTTATACCAAAACAAAACAAAAGCCTTATAATTATAACCTAATTCCATGAATACATCACAGAGATGAAAATGCAGATTCTTATGCAAATGTTCTTTTTGCAGTAGAAGCTTCTGGAGATGCTCTTGATTCATGTACTGCATAAATAGATTCTAACCATTTCAGTCCCATCATGGTGACATATTGGATACACAGGGTAAAGTGAAGACAGGAAACATTTCTAAGGGACATACAGACATGTATTCTTCCAGTTAATTATCTATCCTATTTTAAAGCATGCTTATTTTTGAAGTGTCAAAATGTACTAATCCGTACTGCAATTGTTTGCAAAACTTCATGAGCAAGTATATTTCAGCATGGAAAGACATTTGATGCCAACCAAATTCTCTTTTTTTCTGTCACTATAAATGGCTTTCCTGTTTTCAACAGTTTTTCAAAATCAAAGTCATATCTAAGCTGACAACTTCTTTGGCAAGTTTCAGCTAGATGTAATTTGAAACAGTCAAGGAAGCAAAGCCTAAACAATAAGGTTTTTAACAGTAATGGTGACAGATCCTTAACTACTGTCATGCTGTGTCTGACACCAGAAGACTTGAGAGGAAATTCATTAAATAAATACATGCAGTTAAAGGAATACACCTGCATTTAGAGCTTGTCCTGTGTCGTGAAATTATGTAAAACCTGAGAATGCAGTGATATTAAATACTGGGCAAAAACATACCTGAAAAATCCCCCCCACCCAAGGAATTTCTCTTTAACTTTCAGAATATTCTTTGTCTATATTTGGCATCCAAAGGTCATTAAAAGGTCACAAGGAATGAAAAAAAAGAGAAAAAGAAATCAAGTCTCTCTCTATTTAGCTTCAGATTAGTTCTATGCAAACCAAGGGTGTTTACTTTCTAAGAAAGAAGTTCTAATGGCTTTTGAATCATTATTACTCACACACAAACACAAACACACACAAGATTCACTTTGCTCAGATGAAAATTTTTTCATTTTTTTAATATCGATATTTTTAAAGAAACCTCTAGATCTCCTAATTCACTGTTTTTCTCTTTATTTCAGAAAAATAGCACATTTTTAAAGATCAATATAAAGTCTAATTGCACTTTATTTAGAACACAATTATATTGTGTTTAAAATTCAGGAATTCCTTTTCCACACATGCCATGCTTTATGTCAATTACTCTGACTTTTTTAGCATATTCATTTCTATGTCCTTAATTATCATAAAGGGTATATGGACAGAATTCTAGCACTTAATGATTACATTATCATTACCCATTTAAATCACCTACATCACTCAAAGGACTTAACAGAAACAAAGGTACACGTGAGACATTATAGGAAACAAAAGATAAATGACTTGATTTTATTGTTTATAGGGCTGGAGATATAACTCAGTGGGAGAGCACTTGCCTAACATGCACAACATGAATTTAATCACCAGCACCACCAAAAAAAACTGTTTTTAATTGTTTATAAACTATCTTTTTGAACCAAAATTCTTATTCCCCTAAATGGACATCTAACCTCAAAAGAAGTACCCATAAAAATTCTTCTTTATGAACACTAGAAACTTGAAGACTTCCCTGAGAAAAATAAAACAAATTACAAGAAGGGTCAAAATGAGTTTATACTTGCAGTTAATTTAGAATTCTCTTCTTAAGTCTTATAAGTTTGATATCATGTCTTAAAGAAAAGTTATTCAATGATAAGTCCATGTTCCACCATAAGAAAGACTTTATTCAGGACCATCACAATAGATAGAGTGGCACTGCAATGGGGTCTTGCAGGGGAGGAGGAATATTGGGATCAACTCCAAATGCAGGATGGGCAAGTAGCAATGTGTAGCCACTCTCCCAGATGTTTCCAAAAATAAACACCACATAAGGGGGATTCTGGCTAAAATGATCTAACAGGATTCTTGCTGACGACAGGTCAAGGTGCTCAGATATCACCTGTGGAATGGCAAAGGTTGAGGAACCCAATCAGATATGGAGTGTGATAAGCATGGAGGGTTCTGCCTAAACTGTCACTTAACAGGGTTGTTTTCTTAAAACTGAATTTTACAAGGAACTGCACAGAGAAGCTTAGGAAAAGGTTCAGACACCTTACTAAAATTTGGTCAAAAAAAGAATCTTTGTCATAGATTTAAAAAAATCACTTAAACTTATTTTCACAATTAGGAAATAATAGAAGAAAGTGGTGAGTCATGGACTTTATTTAAAAATAGATGATAGATAGATAGATAGATAGATAGATAGATATACAGACATATTGTAGATATATAGAGATATAGTTCAACTTACACAAGTATATTTCATAATTTATATATATGTTTACACACACAACATATATCATATATATTTTCATAACTTACATTTCAATGATCTACATGTTTTTAAATATCAATCATAGATTTGCTGAAAATATGAAAAAATGTTAGAAATTCTAAAGCAATAGGAATATACTCAAGGGAAATTCTAAACATTGAAAAATGGAAAAAAGAAGGGAAAAATAAAAATATTCTCAAGATCTCATCTTATTGGGGAGAGAACAACGTATTCTAATGAGGGAAACTATACCTTTAAGTGATGAATATAGCATCTTGTTTTCACATGGAATAAAGAAATATGTATTCATCATAGTTCAGGAAGAGGGAAATTAAATGTCAGTGGAATAACAATAATTGCTGGTGAGGATGTAGAGGAAAAATATACATATATTGTTGGTGGGACTGAAAATTAGTACAACCACTTTGGAACATATGGAGATTCCTCAAAAGATTAGAAATCAAGACACCATGTGACCCAAATATCCTACTTCTTGTCTTTTATCCAAAAGACCTAAAGTTAGCATACTATAGTGGTACAGAAATATCAATGTTCATAGCTATGAAATTCACAATAGCCAAGTTATGGAACCAAACCTGGTACCTGGAAACAGAAGAGATAAAGAAAAAGTGGTATATATGTACAATGGAGTTTTATTCACTCATAAGGAAAAATGAAATTATGTCATTTGCAGTTAAATGGAGGGAATAAATAACATCATACTAAGTGAAAATAAGCCAGACTAAGAAAATCAATAGTCAAATGTTTTCTCTCATAGGTGGAAGCTAGAGAGAGAGGAAAAAATTAAAATTAAAAAAAGTGTGTGGGTGGGGGGTCTCGGGAAAATAGGAGTGAGACCAAAAAAAAAAAAAAAAAAAGGAGTTAAGGGATTAAGAAAGAGAGAGAAGGGGAGGGCAAGGGGAGGTACTGGGAAATTAAATCTACCAAATCGTACTATGTCCATGTACAAGTATTCCACAATAAATCATATATATGTGTATATATATATGTGCATAATTATAATGACCAATTAAAATAATAATAGAAGGGAAATCCGTAGAGTAAAGCAAGTAGATCAGGTGAGGGAGGAGGGGAGGAACAGGGAAAGTGGTAGGGAATGAGATTGATCAAGTTATGTGCATGTATAAATACAGAATAATGAATCCCACTGTTATGAATAATCATAATGTACCAACAAAAATAAATGCAAAGATGCCAATGGTTTGAGAAAATAAATCAAATTATCAGATTTATATAAGAAACTAAATGAATGTTGACTTGAATAAATCAACAGGAAAATAAGAGAAAGAGGAAAAGACAAAGTGATCTTAAGGTAAAGAGGGAGGGACAATGCAAGTATATGAGCCATTACAAGAACTAAATTCTTCCAATAAAAGAGAGGTCTTCTAATTGACCTTAGAAAAGCTATATTCTGTTTATAAATAAACATTTCACTAGGATAAGGAAAAGTTGAAAATAAGAATTCCCAAATAGCCAGTAATACAAAGGAAAAATCAAGGGCAAGATATTAATATCTGGGAAGTTAAAATGCAATATTTAAAGAAAATCTGACCAAGAAGAATATTAGTTAATATACATTTTGATAATAGGACAGATATGCACAATAAAACTTGGAAACGACAAAAATAAATCAAGAGGCATAAATAGTGAATTAGATGTATTCAGCATGTATATACGTGTGTGTGATATATGTACATTTTTGATAGATGTATAAAGGGAGTATTCTTCAAATTCTAATTATTCATTTTTTATGTCCATGAAACAGTTTTAAAAACTAATCTTGTACTAGCCAGGCATGGTGGCACAACCCTGTAATCCCAGCAGTTCAGGAGGCCAAGCAGGAGGATCACAAGTTCAAAACCAGCCTCAGCAACTTAGCAAGGCCCTAAGCAACTTAGTGAGAGCCTGTCTCAAAATAAAATATTAAAAAATGGGTAGGGGATATGGCTCAATGGTTAAGTGCCCTTGTGTTCAATCCCTAGTACCAAAAAAGAAAAGAAAAGAAAACTAATCATGTACTGTCAAGAATATAATGAAAATTAACATCAGATTTATGCAGAGCATATTCTTTGTGTGCCAATACAATTAGAAATAAAAAATTTAAAATGATCCCAAAACAGTCTCCTTACCTGGAAATTTAAAACACACTTCTAAATAAGCCTTACAGTAAAAAGAAAATCAAAAAAGAAATAACCAACTATCTGGAAAGCAATGCAAAGGAAAACGTCACATACAAACACCTTTGGGAGAAAACAAAAACACTACTGAGAAGAAAACATTGTCTCAAAAGCCTCCATTACCACAGAATAGGAATAAAAATGAACTCGGTACTCATCTTAAAACATTAAAAAACAAACAAACTGAAAGAAACAAGGAAGTAATACAAATCTAATCAAAGAAAGTTAAAAAGAAAAACAATGTAATCATTGCAAATAAACCCAAAAGCCAGTTCTTAGAAATAACTGATAAAAAAAAAATCCTTCATGAATTTAAATATGTGAGAGTAAGAAAGAGGAAACATAAGATTAGGAATGAAAAAGGAAATGTACCCTAAGAGAGAAAGGAGGACAAAATAACTGGAAGAGAATATTGCAGGCAACAATTTGAGAATTGAGAAGAAATAGGAAACTTCCTTTTAAAAAAGCTGTCAAAATTGACTCAAAAAGATACCAAAAAAAAAAAAACTTTAATAAAATAGATTTCCATATGCTACATTAAAAATGTGATTACTAACTCACTGAAAATGTATCATGGGGGCCAGACCAGCTTTGAGGATGGGTGTGGAGTGAGGAGAAGGGATGCATATCTAGCACCTGTCAACATACTGAGGATATACTAGAGTATATTGCAGATGTTGAAGAAGTAACAGTTATCTTGTGCTTTAATACTTTATAGTAGGATACTTTTATAAGTAAATGAATCAAACACTGTGTAAATCACAAAAATTAAAAATGAATCAAGGTGAAAAGCATCACTTCTAGGCAGAATATATTATGACCTGTTATTTGAGTACTAGTGTTTTCTTCTAAATGCTATGTAAAACTTGTTCCAAATTACTCTTCCTCAGTTCTGTCTGCCAAGGACTCAAAATGTAACTGTGATATAGCAACCCTTCCCAGGAATAATATTGTCTGCTATGTGTGTGAGCTCAGAACATGACACAGGTGAGACAGATATGACAACTGGTAATGGTGGACTCATTTACAGTGTTCACATCACTCTGACCAGGCCTTAAGGGAAGGTCAAATGGTGCCTTCTTATCTGTCTCCAAATACGTGTAAAAGAAGGGTGTTCAAGTTTCAGCTCTGTTTTGCTCACTAGTACACTCAAGTTTCCAAGTGAAAACTGTGTGAGCAGTTTTGTTTATCTCAAGTAATACACATACGCATTATCTGTCATTCATATGATCCATCCATACCACACTATCTTCTGTTTTAGGTAATCAAATAGAAATGTATTTATTTAGTTCTAAAAAATAGAAAAAGAAAAGAAAAAGTCACTGTGAACATATGAGTTTACAGCTCAGTTTTATTCACTTTAAAAAGGCAATATTACATTTCTAACAACAAATTTAGAAGAATTGAAATCAAACCAAAAAATCACAATTGAAATAATATAAAACAATAATTTGTAAATAACTAAACTAAAAATCAGTAACAAAAATGGAAATAAATACCTCCAAACACTTAGAAATTTGTTTTTTTTTTCTTTTATTTGTTTTAATTAGTTATTCATGACAATAGGATGCATTTTGATATATATAATGGAGTGTAATTTCTCACTCTTCTGGTTATACATGACATAGAGAAATTTGTTTTCATCCATATTTTTATTGGTACATTATAGTTGTGCCTAGTGGTAGGATTTGTTGTTACATATTTGTTAATGCATGCAATGTAATAATATCATTTGGCCAGTATCTTTCCCCCGTATTCCCTTCCTCCCCTCCTCCCTCCCCTTGGTTCCTTTTCTCTCCTCTACTGATCTCTTTTCATGAGATTCCATACCACCACTACCATACACACACACCTTTATTTTCAGTTTTCTTCTCTAGCTTCCATATATGAGAGAAAACATGTAACTCTTTACTTTTGAGTTTATCTTATTTTGCTTAACATGATAATCTCAAGTTTCATCTCTTTTCCTGCAAATAACATACTTTCTTTCTTCTTTATGGCTGAATAAAATTCCATTGTGTATATATACCTTATTTTCTTTATCCATTCATTCATTGATGGACTGGTTCCATAATTTGGCTATTGTGAATTGTGGTGCTATAAGCAGGGGTATGCATGTATCACTATAGAATGCTGCCTTTAATTCTTTCAGGTAAATATCAAGCAGTGGTATAGCTGGATGGTATTGTGATTCCACTCCTAGTTTTTTGTAGATCCTCCATACTCATTTTCATAGTGGTTGTACTAATTTACAGTTCTACCAGCAGTGTAAAAGTGTTCCTTTTTGTCCATACTGTCTCCAGTATTTATTATTGTTTTGTTTTCCTGATGGATGTCATTCTAACTGGATTGAGATGAAATCTCACACACTTAGAAATTTAAATATACACTTCTAAAAGTCTATGTGAAGTGTCAAAGTAAATTAGAAACTATTTTGAATGGAATCAAAATATTAATTCAACATATGAAAATGCATGGGATACTACTACAATTAGTAGAGCACTGATAAGGAAGAAATTTATAGGAATAAATTTTTTATATTGGGAAAGGATAATCTTAAATCTCAAATCAATTTTCACCAGAAGAAACTACAAAAAAAAGATAGTAAAATAAATCAAAAAGCAAGCATCAGAAGGAAATAATAAAAAGCAGAAATCAATAAAATTAAAAACAGAAAATAAGGAAATTCATAAAGCCAAAGAGTTCTTGAAAACATCGAGTTAATGATTAGCAAGATTAACCAAAAAAAGACACAAATCGCTGATATCAGGAATAAAAGAGGGGTTATCATTACAGACCCTGCAGACACTAAAAGGACAAAAAGTGAAAACTACAAGCAATGCCTTGCACATTAAATTTAACAACTAAATACAGTCAAGTATCAATTAATGACAGACACATTCTAAGAAATGTGTCAATCGGTGACTGCTATTGTGTAAATATCTTAGACTATACTTATGTAAACTAAGATAGCTTTAACATTACTAGGTAATCTATGGGACCACAATTGTTTATAAGGTCTGTCATTGACCAAAACATCATTATATGGTGCATGACTATAATAATAGATTCACAAATGAACCACTTTCTCAAAATTTACAAAGTACCAACATTTTCACAAAAAGAAATAATCAGAATAGTTTTTGATTAATTAGCTAGGACTTCTATTTACAAAGTACCACAAAGTAGATGGTTTAAACAATAGAAATTTCTTTTCTCACAATTCTAGGGGCTTAGAAGTCCAAGGTCAGCAGAGGCTGCAGGACAGCAGTACTGGATCCTTGTGACCTGTAAAAGAGGTCCACCCAGGCCTCTCTTCAACCTTCTTGTGGTCTGCTGGGCATCTTTGTTCTTTGGCTTATAAAAGCTTATCTGCAATCTCTGCCTTCATCTTCACGTGGTGTCCTGTCCATGTGCATTTCTACATCCAACTTCCTCTTTTCATAAGAATATAGGTCATTTTGGATTCAGGGCCCACACTATTCCAGTATGACCTCATCTCAACTAAACATCTGCAATGACCCTATTTCCAAACAAGATCTCACTCTAAGATACTGGAGGTTAAGACCAACCAACATATGAATTTTGAGGAATATACAATTCATCCCATTACAGTTTTATAACTGTTAAATACTTTTAAATAGTTCTGGGAAAAAAAAGTCTTTAATCTGGCACAGTGGCCCACACCTGTAATCCCAGATGCTCAGGAGGCTGAGGCAGGAGAAGCACAAGTTCATAGCCAGCCTCAGCAAAATGGAGATGCTAAGCAACTCAGTGAGATCCTGTTTCTATATAAAATACAAAACAAGGCCAGGGATGTGGCTTAGTGGTCATGTGCCTCTGAGTTCAATCCCTGGTACCAAAAGTAAAAGTCTTCAGTCCTAGGTGGTTTCATTGATGAACTCTATCAAACATTTTAAGAAGAAATAAGAATTTTACATAAGCTCTTCCATGAACACTCCTATCTATGTTACGAAGTGATTATCCCGATACCAAAGTACAAAAAAGAAAAGTACAGATTAATATCTCTCCTTAAAATAACACAATAATGTTCTCATAATTAAATGTGACATTATATATATAAATGTTATGACAAGACTAAGTAAGATTATAGTGTAACAAGAAATATGTGTATATCTCTGCCCCTCCTTTTGGCACACATGAACTACCATCCTTGTATCTTCTGAAAATGACAAATGTCTTTTTTTAGGTTGACCAGTAGGTGGGGACACCTGGATAACTTCATTATGGAGGCTCTTTGCCAGGAAACAAACCATGGGATTAGAGGGTTGGAATTTTCAGCCCCACCTCCTGATTGCCTGGAAGGGAAGATGGACTACAAGTTGAGTCAATCAACAGTGGCCAATGCTTTTCAATTACATATAATGGAACCTCCATAAAAACCCAAAAGGACAAGGATAGGAAAGCTTCCAGGCTATTGAACACATGGAAGTGCTAGGAAGGTAGCACACCTGGGGAGGACTTGAAAGCTCCTGACTTATTCTCCCATCCCTTTCCCTATGCATCTCTTTCATCTGATTGTTCTTGGGTTATATATTTTGTAATAAACTAGTAATATAGTAATAAAACTGTTTTTATGAGCTCTTTGAGGTGCTCTACCAAGTGACTGAACCTGAGAGGGAGTCCTGAGAACCTCGGATCTGTAGCCTACTCAGACAGAAGTTGTGGGAATCCTGGGCACTTACTATTGTGACTGGCATATGATGTGGACAGAAACAGTCTTGTGAGACTGAGTCCTTAACCTGTGTGATCCTCAAGTCCAGTTAATGTAAGAATTATCCACCGTGGTTATAGCCTCAATGAGAGGAGGGAATTATGTGATCAAAGCAATTGATGCATGAAGCAGTATTTTTTAAAATCCAATATCCATTCATGAAGGGGGAAAAAAACTTCTCACCAAACTAGGAGGAAAGAAAATTCCTCTAAGTAGTAAATATCTACAAAAATAGCAGTCAAGGCTAATATCATGCTTCAGGGACAGGCTAAATATCTTATTATCACAAACAAAATTAGGCTATCCAAGCTTATCATTCCAGTTCAACATCATATTAGAAGTATTAGCCAATGCAATAAGACATTTTTTTAAAAGATTAAAGTCATACAGATAGGAAAGGAAGAAATAAAACTGTCCTTATTCCTGGACATGACTTGTCTATGTAGAAAATCCTAAGGAATCTACAATGAGAAGTCCAAAAACTAAAAATGAGTGTATCATATTATATAACATAGGATATTATACACACACACACACACACACACACACACACAATGTTGGCTTTCTACATATTAGAAATTAACTATTGGAAGCTAATGTTTTTAAATATCATTTACAATAGCTACAAAAGATGAAGATGAAGTACAAAACAAAGCATTTGTAGGATTTATATGCAAAACCCTGATGAAATAAATCAAAGAAGACCTAAATAAATGAGAAGACATACTATGTTTATGGATTAGAAGGTTCAACATAGCCAAAATGTTCATCCTCCCCAAATTGGTATACAAACCTAACCTAATTCTGATCGAAATTTTAGCTAGGATTTCTTTTTGCTTTATTTTATTTTAGATATAGATGAATTGATCCTATATTGTACATAGAATAAAAGGAACCAGAAAAGCCAAATATTTTTGAAAATTAAAAAGTTGGGAAAATTACAATATCCAGCAGTCAGCATTCCATATTTGCCAGTTCCACATCACAGACTCAATCAGTCATAAACCAAGAAAATTGAGGGAAGATTGCATCTGTACTGAACATATATAGACTTGTCTTGTCCTTGTTCCATTAATAATAAATACAGGATTTACAGTGTATTGAATTTTATGTACTTAGAGATGTTTCAAAGTATATGAGAATATATGCATAGTTACACACAAATACCATACCATTTTATACAAGGGATTTGAGCATCATTGGATTCTGGTGTCTCCAAGGGATCCTAGAACCACATTCACTCCGCCTGAATGTTTACCCTACCCATCATCTCTATCCATGACTTAAACTCCTGTCACAGAATCCCTACTGAAAATTTGACTTTTTCTCTGAAACTTCTTTTCTCAACTTAAGACACATTTCCTCAGTCACAAACACATTTAGCAAAATCCAAGGCCAAAATTTTAGTTCAGGCCTTACATCATTCCCTAAGTCATCCCCTTCCAAGCAAGGTCATGGCTCACTTCTTGGTATCAAAATCTTCCCTAGATCATGACGATGACTTTCAACTGCATTCACTTGATTTCTGCAAATTTGGTTTCCCCAATTATTCTATTAACCATCTATAAAATGTGATTAATGTGACACTTTTGTATTCACAGAAAAATTAAATACATACTATAAAACTATATTAATCAAGACCGCGGTGCTCTCAAATGGGATAGACACACAGATCAACAGACTAGAACAGAAAGTGTAGACCCACAGAAGTATGGAGAAGTAATTTTTTACAAAGGTGCAAAGTCAATGTAATAGAAAAAGAATAGTCTTTTCACCAAATGGCATTGGTACAATTAATCATTTACATGAAAAAAAATACCTCAGCTTAACAAAAATTTAATTATACTTTATAAAAATATATCAAAAATGGATCATTGATCCACTAGATCAGAGAGCTAAATATACATAAAACTATAAATCTTCAGAAGAAAATAAAAAATATTTCATGACTTGGGGTAAGGAAAGAGTTCATGGATATGACACCAAAAGCAATGTCTGTGGAATACCATATTGATAATATAAACTTCATCAAAATTAAAACTTATGATCAATGAAGACTCTGTTAAGAGTATGAAAAGGCAAGCTACATCTTTAGAGAAAACACTTTCAAATTACAGATCCATAAAAAACTTTTAACTGGAAAGTATGACAAACTCTCAAAACTCAACACTAAGAATTTTTAAATGGACCTAATTTTAAAATGGGCAAAAGACTTGAACAGGCACTTCACTAAAAAAGTATATATGATGTCAAACAAGCCATGAAAAGATGTCTAATATCATTAGCCACTAGGGAAATGCAAATTAAAATCATGATATGCTACCACTGCACACCTGTTAAAATGGAAAAATTTAAAAATACTGAGAATACCAAGTCCTGGCAAGGATGCCAAACAATCGGAACTCTCATACATTACTGACAAAAATGTAAAATGTATACAACCCTTCTCCAAAACAGTTTGAGAGTGTTTCATTAAGTTAAACATATTCTTTCCCTACAACTCTGCTATCCCATACTTTGGTATTTACCCAGAAGAAATCTAAACAAATTCACACAAAAACCTGTATATGAATGTTTGTAGAAGTTCTATTAGTAATCATCAACTGGAAACAAACCAAAAGTCCTTCAACAGCTGAATGAATAAACAAGCAAACTATTGATTCCTGCAATAACATGGATGAATTTCAAAGGCATTATGCATAGTAAACGAAGATAGTCTCAAAGAAGTCAGTCTTGAAAAGTTATGTATTCTAGATCCATTTACATGTCTTTCTTGGAAAGACTCCATCTATAGTGACAGAGAACAAATCATTGTTTGGCAAGGGTTAAGCAATTGAGGAGAGGATATATGAGAGCTTTTTGTGTGATTAAATTTTTCTGTATTTTCTTTTGTTTATAGTGGTAATTACATGAATTACATGTTTTAAAATTCAAAAAATTACACAAAAAATTAAGTTTACTACATGTTGTTCTCAAAATAAAATTAAAGTATTAATTCAACTGATTTAAACCACATAAAAATATAGAGAGCTCCTCTGATTCATTTTATAAAAACTATAACTTTTCCTTCAAAACCTGGTAAAGATGATACCAAAAAACCTTTTCTGAATATAAATGCACAATTTATGAGAAAATATTATGAAAGAAAATCCAGTTTAAAGCAAATGAGTAAGCCACTCTGTTCAAGAAGGTTTTAATTCAGTAACAAAATGGTAGATCATTATCAGTAATATATCAACAGAATTAATTATACTGATTGTTAAAGGAAGAAAAGCAAATAATTATATCAAAGATTCAGAAAAGTTTTCTAAAATTCAGATACCATTCTTATATATTTCAAGAAAAGTGGGAAAGGACATCACTTCAAGGTAATAAAAGACTACTACCAAAAAACAATAGAAAATATTACCATAGGATAGGATATATATGTAAACATACATATATACACATGTAATATCCATTATGTATGATACATTATGGATACATATATAATTGCACATGTGTTCATGCCCACATAAATTTATACTTACATAAATAAACATTCTTTGGGGAGTTTTTGGAATTAGAGAAAATGATCTTAAAATTTTCTAGAAAAAATAAATCCCAGAGAAGTCAAAGTTTCAAAATAGAAACCTGGCACAAGGAGACAAACCCTATGTGATATTAGACCATCCTATCATACCAACTATCATTAACAAGTCGCTAGCCTAGGAATAGACAAAAGATCATTGGTACAGAGCAGAGCCCAGAATTAGATGTCAACACATTTGAGAATTTAATGGGACAAAAGTATTATTAATTCAAAATAGAAGACTGTTTAAAAAAATGCTAGTTTTGTTAAAACCTTAAGGGCAAAAATAAAGCAATTAAAATTCTATATGTAAATCAAAGATATAGGCTATACAATCTAAGTGGAGGAAGCCCTTTTATTAGATTAAATACTAAGAAACAATTTAAAATATATAAACCTTTTTGTGTACATTTTTTTAAATATGCAGGAAAAGGAAGAAAATATCTGTTAAATAATCAATATGGGGAAAAGCATTTGCAATAGAGGGGAAGTCAAAATGTTTGTATCTATAATGGATAATGTCTTCCAAAGTTACAATGCAGAAAAACAAACCCAGAAGAGATATAAACCAGGCACTGAGCACAGAAAAGTCAGAGAAAGTAATAGCAAGAAATATATTAAAATAAATCAGTAGTTCAAAAAATCAGAATTAAAATAATGAGATATTAGCTAAAAATGAAAAAGTTTGGTTGTGCATATTTTTGCCAAAGACATAACGGAAAGCACTTCCCAATGTGACTGGTAGAAATGTGAATGAATTACTTCTTAGAGCTTTGGGAAAATACAATCTTGCAATATCTTTCCTTAAAAGTAGAATCTTCATATTTTCCAGCAGAGTCAGTTCATTCCTAGGGATATATTCTTATGTAAATGAAAGTAGCTCTAACCACAGGAAATATGAGCAAGGGTATTTATTGTAACACTGCACTATGGAAAATGAACCATAAAGTAAAAGTCCATCCATAGAGTTTGATGGGATAGTTGTGGGGCATCCATGCCCTGAAACTACTATATAGTCATCAAAAAGAAAAACCTGGTAGTGACTTGGTAAGTGTTCTAGTCAGGTTTTTCACTGATGTGACCAAAAGACCTGACAAGAACAATTTTAAGGAAGAAAAGTTTATTTTGGGGCTCACGGTTTCAGAGATCTCAGTCCCACAGACAGCCCACTCCATTCGCTGGGGTGCAAGGTGAGGCAGAACATCATGGCAGAAGTGTGTGGTGGAGGAAAGCAGCTAGGGACATGGCACCAGGAAGCAGAAAGAGAAGATCTACTCAACAAGGACAAAATATAAACTCCAAAGGCACACTCCCAGGGACCTACCTCCTCCGGCCACACCCTACCTGCCTACAGCTACCATCCAGTTAGCCCCTATCAGGGGACTCATGTACTGGTGAGGTTAAGTCTCTCATAACCCAATCATTTCATCTCTAAAATTTCTTGTATTGTCTCACTTTTGGGGGACACCTAATATTGAAATCATAACTGCAAGAATTCCACAAGATAGCTAAGTCTAAAAAAAAGGAAAATGCAAAACAAGTATATTTAATATAATACTCTCAAAAGAAAGAAAAATATTGACCAAAAATTTTAAGTGTTTTATTTATTTTACATCAATGTATATTTAGCCAGGCATGGCAGTGCATGCCTATAATTCCAACTACTCAGGAGGGTGAGACAGGAGATTTGCAAGTTCAAGTCCAGCTTGGCCAACTTAACAAAACCCTGTCTTGAAAACTAAAAAAATAGATTGGGATATAGCTTAGTGGTAGGATGCCCCCAGGTTAAATCCCCAATACCACCAAATATCCTCTTCCTCCTCTTCCTCCTCCTCCTCATCATCATCATCTTCATTGTCATCATCATATGTTATGTGGGGGGAGTCTCATGCTTTTCTCTATAATCATATGAGCACAGAGAAACATTGGGGGGCTGGAGAGGGGGTATGAAGGTGTTGGCTTGGAGTGTTAGGGGAGAAGAGGAGTGATATGAGTAAAGGCAGAGTCGGAGATTAGACGAGGAAAGCCAAACCAAAAAAGAGAAAGGACTGAAAAAAAATTCTGTAGTATATATGATAATGTCACATTTATGTATTTCTGCAAAATGTCATATGTATATGAGTCATAATAAAAATTCAAAGAGAAAGAAAGAATAAGAAGCAAGCAAAAGAAGAGGAACTGGATAGATTTAGCATAGGAAACCACATTACTAAAAAGGGATGCTCCAAAAGCTCCATCATACATTTGTTGCTTGAAACTTGGACCCAATTTTCCTATTAACACCCCACACATACACACACAGATTCCCACACAATTCCTTTTAAACTTCTAATGTCCTTGGACCTTGTACAGTCAGCCCTCCTATCCTGGGTTCCCCATGCACAGATTCAACCAACCACAATGAAAAATATTTTGAAAAAAAATATATTTGCATAGATATATGTGTGTGTATATATATATATATATATATATATTTGTTCCGAACATGAAAAGATCTTTTTTCTTGTCATTATTCCTTAACCAATACTTACAGAGCATTTACATTGTATTAGGTGCAATCAGTAATCTAGAGATGATTTTTGTTGTGAGGAGGTTATATGCAAATGTTATACCATTTCACATATGGGACTGAAGCACAGAATTTGGTACCTGCTAGGTGTGAAGGATGGCCTAGAACCAATTCTCTGGATTCTAAGGAATGACATGTTACCATGAGTTCTTTAGACCATTCCATAGGAAATTAAGTTCCATAGAGGAAAGCTAGGGCCAGCCTCCTCCCATTGCAGCAGTGACAGGTATGCCCATTCCGTACCTTTCTGCCACCAGGCAGAGCAGAAGTGAGAGCAGGATCAGATACTTTGCAAACACCAGGGAGAACCTTTCACACTGAATTCTACACAAGCTCTTCCTCCTCAAGTCGTACAATACAGTCCTGACCAGGACCCTTCCTTGTTCCAACCTATTGACAATAATGCCCCAGACTAAAGGCAGGGATTCCCACACAGATGGTGGTGCAGGGAGCTGATGGGGAAGAGGTTAAGAACGGGGTCAGAAGTTGAACCCATGAGGCATAAACAAGGAAAACTGAGATGAGGTAGATGTAGGGAGAAGAAAGGCCAGCATTTGAGAATGACAACATGACAGGTTTGGTTAATCAAGGACTATCTCCATACAGCAATGGTACAAGCTTAAGGCTTCACTCAACACAGGGTTCTCACGTTTGAAAGCTTCATCTTTAATCAGACTTAGGTAAATAATGAGGATGTAAGAATAAGAAAAAAATTAAGTTGAACCGATTTTAAGAGTCTCTCTTGTGACCTGGGTCAAAGTTTTAACAGTTATCTTTGAAAGTCACTTTTATTTTTCAGTAACTTATTAGATACTTTGGGCATCCAATCAGATCCAAATATTTGCCTCTTCCAAAGGGAACCACAGTCTATAATTACAGCTTACCACAAGCCACCCAATTATCCAGTGCTTATTCAATTGTGTAGTAAAAAGCAAAAAGCAGTGTCTGTGGTCTTATTTCTACCCTCATCCGCAAGGTCTGAAAAGCCTCCAAGCACAGGGGGAAGCCTGGGCTATACCAGAGCTTATGTTCTATTTTAAAAGCATGTACATTCCACCTTTCACTGCACATCTCTGCACTCTCTTCCCTCTCTGTCTAACATGAACTCTTTCACATGGACACATATCATGCAATAAAATTCTGACTTAAGGGGCTTTCGGGAGTATTCATGCTCAACATAGTTTCCACAGTGAATCCTCTCCCGGAATTTAATTGCTAAGCTCTATCTAAGTCCACAGCTGACACACATAACTAGGCCAGACTCTCATCAGTGCAGAACATCCTGTGGCCTCAGCAGATAGTCATGCCACCTTCAGTGAAACTGAGGCCATCGGGCAGAGCTCCTCTCATATCAAGGGGTTTAGAGTTAGGCTCATGATTCTATGTTGACAGCAAGGCTTCTGCTTCAGCCAAGAGTCTGACCTAAAAGAAGAACTTGAGTACAAGCCAAGGGTTATTTACGGCCTTCCAGCACTCTTCAGGCAGCCTGGCAAGGGCCGCTGGTAGAGTAAGAGACATTTTCACTTGTTTCTGATTCCGACCAACCAGCAGTTGGGTCGCATAACTACAGCCAGGATGACCTGCTCATATTTCCTCCTGGACACAAGTTAATCAGGACAGTGACAGCAGAAGTGGCCAAGAGAGGGAAAGATTCAAATGCCCACCTTGCCCAAGGGAGCATGGAAAGGGGCATAATAAGTGCACAGAGTTTGTGGTCGAGTGACCCTCTACTGAGTCAGCAGAGAAAAACAAGTGGCCCGTAGTTATGACTTCATATTTTTTAGCTGGTTAGGATTGTCTGGTTCAACAGTTAAGAAGAAAAATTTGGCTAACCTCTATCTAAAAGGAAACTCTATCAGTTCAACCAACTGATTTGGCTGTCAAAATGAAAATGTCAGGGTTGGTATGTTGGTTGAAAGTTTATTATTGTGGATTCTGAGGAGCAGAAATAAACTTAGTTGACAAATGTTAGCCTAGTACATGTTGTCAAAACATCAACTTTAATTTTTCTAAGAAAGTTCCTCTACCCCAAGCCCTACTGCTTCCTTCCTAACGATTCCTCTTGAAAAACTGCCTATTATGGAAATTATCATCTCCCTAATATGCTGATAATATATAGACTTTAAATTTTGAAATTAACCCTCACCAAGAAAACAATTAAAATTTTAAAATGTCCTAATCTCCAGAGAAGCAGAAGTTACATATTTCAAGGAACTGTAATACTCTGATTTGAGAAATTATCAAGTATTGCTTTATAAATGTATTTAGGATCCACAAGGGTTTTTCAGTTGGTCAGGACATTTTCCTATTTAAACATCGATTTAGAAATCTTGCCAAGTAAACCAGGAAATCAAGAGAGCAAAATTATGCAGCACATAAAGAAAGCAGCTGCATTCTCCAACCCTAGTAATTTAACCAGTCGTTTCTTTAAACAAAAATGAAGAGTGGGGGGGGGAAGCAATTCTGGCAGCACTAATCTCATTTCATTATACTGGCAAACCAAAATATCTGTCATCAAACATATTTGATGGAAAACATTTGTCCATTGTGTTGGTATTCTTAAAAGTGAAACCTACAATATGGTATAGGAATTTAATATCAAATTACATTTGAAGGGCCATTTCAGTAATTAAGTGAGAAAGTGATTTCTAGCAGATGCCTTTGAGCTTTAAAGCATAGCCCACACTTAATTCCACTGCATTGTGAAAGACCAACAGTGTCGAAAGATTCAGAAACCTCACACATTCACACACAAAACTAAGGACAGAGCCGGGCGTGGTGGCGCACGCCTGTAATCCAAGTGACTTGGGAGGCTGAGTCAGGAGGATCACGAGTTCAAAGCCAGCCTCACCAACTTAGCGAGGCCCTAAGCAACTCAGTGAGACCCTGTCTCTAAATAAAATACAAAACAGGGCTGGGGATGTGGCTCAGTGGCCGAGTGTCCCTGAGTTCAATCCCTGGTTCCAAAAAAAAAAAAAAAAAGTAAGGACAGAGAATGCACACCTTCAACAGTGACATATATACGAAGACACACATTACAGGGTACAGATAAGGTAAGCCAAGTGAGTCTCCATCCACCATCCATACCAGGAGACAGAGCAGAAAACAAGACCCTTGCTGTAAAGATTTACTGTATGACTTTCATGCTGCTTTGGGGTTAGATGCTCCAGGTTCAAGATTTCAAATTACACAGATAAAATCTTCTGGGGATATTTACTTGGTTTTCTGGTTAAACCCAAGTAGGAGTAACTAGATAAAAGCTCTTCCTAGATAGAAAGTGTACTTGGAATTTTCATATCCAACTTTAATAAGTGTTATCCCTTTCTCCAAATAAGTACACAAATAACAAATAATAATAAATATTGGTTCTTTAATACAATTTTGACTGTCAGTGAACAGAAGAACAAGGATTTCTGAAATGACTACATATAAGTGGTTACCTATTCCATCTACCATCTGACAGTTACCTATGCTATGCATGTGACCAGGTCTCATAGAAAGGACATTTAAGCCTTAGAGATGAAGAAGGAGATACAATACTCAAATAATACATCACTGATGGCCTTATAATTAACTTTAAATGATCCTTCAAGGATTTTCAGAGGTTAGAATTTTCTGGACTTGTTTGTTCATCTGTTTGGGTTCTAGGAAAGTGTTACGACGTCTTCGTTTTAGAGTGTTTTAAAGTCAAAAGGCCAAACCATGGTAGATACGCTGAACGGTGTTCGTATTCATGTGCTAGACTTGCCATAACAACATACCTCAGCCTGGGTGGCTGAAACAACTGAAATTTGTTGAACCCTCCTCACAGTATTGAAGGATAGAAGTTTATGATTAAGGTGTCACAGGATTGGTTTCTTTGGAAGCCTCTCTCCTTGGCTTGTATATGGTTGCCTTTTTCTGATGTCTTCACATAGTCTTCCCTCTTTGAGTGTCTATATCTTAATCTCATCTTTTTATAAGGAAAGAGATCATACTGGATTAGGGGCTACCTATGAGCCTCATTTTACCTAATTACCTTCTTAAAGGTTCTACCTACAAATATGGTCACATTTTGAAATACTAGGGATTAGAAATTCAGCATGTGAATTTAGAGTTGCATAGTGTAATCCATAACGGCTAAAAAAAAAAATGCAGAAAGAAATTTTTTGTTTTAATCAATTAATGCCTAGGAAGAAAGAAATACTGAGTCAGAAACTAAATGAATAAGAATCCAGAGATAAAATCCTCTCCTTCATTTAGTTTCTACTCTGAAAGCATCTGCCTAATACAAGTGATCTTGACCTATAGTTCCCAAGGCATGTCGAAGATGAGGAGTTTGATGGGAGACGTTAATTTCTCACAACCTCATAAAACTGAAGTTCCAAAGAGAAACTTAAAATCAGTTATCCCCAAGGACTACAAGGAAAATTGCCTATATCAACCAAGATGGAATAAAAGTCTCCCTTAAGAGTTTGCTATCATAAAAATGTTCAGTAAATTTAAGTACCTAAAAAGGGAGATTAAATTATGAATAAGAAATTATTTTGAATGACTAAGATTTAAAGAAACAAATATAGGGCTGGGGATATAGCTCAGTTTGTAAGGTGCTTGCCTCGTAAGCATAAGACCTTGGGTTCAATCCCCAGCACAGAAAAAAAAAGAAAAAAAGAAACAAAAATAATTTCAAACAAAAATAATTTCTTAAAATGAAATAACTGCAACCAAAAACACAAAAGATAAATTTAACAGCAAATCAGATAAAACTAAAGAGAGAATTAATGAATTGGAAATTATTTCTGAAAATATTATCCAGAATGCAGTACAGAA
This sequence comes from Glaucomys volans, assembly GCA_020662805.1. Taxonomy (NCBI): domain Eukaryota; kingdom Metazoa; phylum Chordata; class Mammalia; order Rodentia; family Sciuridae; genus Glaucomys; species Glaucomys volans. Next base: position 76,270 of record JAJEJO010001725.1, read on the forward strand.
ACAAAGGGGTATAAACTACAAAAATATTTAAATGAAGGAATTAAGTTGCAATTTCCTTTTTTTAATTTTTTTTTAGTTGTAGATGGACACAATATCTTTATTTATGCATTTTTTTTAATGTGGTGCTGAAGATTGAACCCAGCACCTCACACATGTGAAGCAAGGGCCCTACCACTGAGCTACAGCCCAGCCCAAGGTGCGATTTCTAATATATATGTAATTACCATTTTGGACGTGGGAAGGAAATTTTAAAATAGGACAGAACTAATCACGAATGACTGAGAATATCCTAAAATTAGCTAAAGTATATCAATCTACAGGGTTTAAAAGTCCAATAGCACCCAAAAAGGTAAAGAAAAAGAAATAGAATTCTAAAACCCATCAAAGTGAATTTGTATAACGCTACAATCAAGAGCAAAAACACCAACTACAAATACACACACACAAACACAACTCTAGATGGACAGAACAAGAAAGATTACCTTCAAAGGAACAATAATTTGAGAACTGTCTTCTCAACAGCAGGGCTCAAGTCAGGAGATAGAGAGGGAAATACCTTCAAGTCACTAAAAGAAAATAGAGAAAATAATTGTCAGCTGGACTTATACACCACCAAGTGTGGAAACGATGGCTTATTTTGACACAACAACCAGGAAATCTTACCTGACCTGGACATGAATGTTTTTGTGAATAATAATGTTGAAATAAAAACCTTTTCAGACAAATAAAAATAATTTTCTAAAAGCAAATACTCTTTAAAAGAAATTCTCAAAGGTATTCATCGGATAGAAGGAAAGGTATCACAAATGGAGAATCTGAAATGAAAAAAAAATGAAGAGTTTAGAAAACTTTAAAAGAACACAAAGTGTGAAATACATGAATAAATTCCAGTCAAATACTTACCACTTAATAATAATGCGTTACAAGTAAAAGATACACATTTGTTTCTTTTTCCCTTTCAAGAAATGGAAACATGGACATGCCCATCACCCCCACTTTGTCTCTGCAGATGGACAATACCCTGGGGTGATGGATAAACAGGTGGGAAGAAACCTGAGTCAAGTGCCTATGTAGATCCACCTTGCCAACCAACCCATTCAAGCCAGGACTAGTATGTGAAAGAGAAATTGACTTTCAATATCTCCAAGACATTGTATTTTTTAATTTGGACTGTACCCAAATCTAAATTTAATATTTATGCCCTAAGCATTTAATTTTGATCATCTACTTCTGATTTATAAAATACTCTGGCAAGATATGTTTTAAATGCCAGGAAATTTACATATCTAATAACAAACTCAAATTTTTAAAAAATAAGTGTCAGGACTATTAAGAGAAATACATATTATACCATGGTGGGAGATTTTCACACAATTCTCTCAAGCATGCAAAAATAATTAATTAGCATACAGAAAGTATCACCAACACAATTAATGAGCTTGAACTAATGCACATATTTAGAACATTAATGCCAAAAATGGTGAAATACACATACTGCTCTAGCATATGTGAAATATTTATGAAAAATTACTACATACAGGATCATTAAAGTAGTGTCAATAAACTTTACAGAATTTTTATCTTTACAAACTACATGTTATCCATACAATTCAATTAATTTAGAAATTAATAATTAAAATGTGATCAGAAAACTACCAAAGTAGAAGTAACTAAATTAGAAGAAATTTAACTTCTTAATTTAAAAATGAAGAAACACACTTCTAAGAAATACATGGTGTGGCAGACACTGATGGGACACTTGATCTGCGCTAGGTAAAGCTATATGCTTAGTTCCCACTCAGACTAAGAATGAAAATAATATGTCATTTCCAGTACAAAGCAGTTGGAACCAGTTGAGCTTCTTCACACACTCACTTTAAAGATGGTAGAGGTACAGGAAGGAAAAAGCCTGGATTCTCAAGTCACCTCTTACAGACTGGTAGCTACCTTAGAGAGCCACCCAGTCAGGAATATCACCATTGACCCTTATGAACATAAAAAAATAATATTTATTGACTTAAGCCACTGAGATGTTGGAGTTGTTTGTTTCAGCAGCTACTACAAACTTATCCTGTTGTCCTCACCATATCAATATTGTTGGGACAAACATCAAAAGACTAATTTGAGTCTCTTGTATTATTTCTCCTTGCTGTCTTTGGATATGCAGAGAAAAAAATCAGGAGAGGGTAGTAAATCCTTAATTAAGATGAGCTCATCAACATGTTGCATAGGGGTTAAGAAGCTTAGTATTTGGAGTTAGACAGACATGAAATTGAATCTTGGAGTCACAATTTACTTGAGATGTGACCTGAGGTCAATCTTTCCTCATTTCTCTCAGAAATATAGTTTCTCATCAGCAATATAGGTATAATACTTTCAACTTTAATTATTTTAGGATTGATTAAGTAGATAAAAATGTAAATAGGTAAAAAAAGTATAGCATTATGCCTCATTCATAGGAGTTACTATCATTATTATTTAAACTACTTTATTTAAAAGCAACTATCTCATTAAAACCAATAATAAAATCTTTCCAGATATGATTGCAGCAGGTCTAAAATATATACAAAGTTCATACTGAAAAATGGATGTGAATTCATATCACAGCCAAACACCAAAATGAAATCCTATAATCTGCAACCACTGGCTCTCAGTCCTCCAAGAATGCAGCTCCAGCCCAGTGAGTTCCAGTCCAATCCAGTTATGGCTCCTGTCATTAGATTAATGTGAAATTTTCCTGTAATCTTCTAAATAGGCTCCTACTTTACTTGGACAAATTTAGGTAGCAAATTTCTAAAGTTTGCATCCAAGAATTCTGGACTAGTGTAACACATTCATATAACTTGAGTCATTCCCATGTATGGAGAGGGACTTATTCCACCACTCATTTCTCTTAGGGAATTATTGATTCCTTGGGAATTTTATGTGCATAAATCAAACCAGTAACATTTTACTAACAATATTCAGTCCATGTTACAAAATAATACAAATGTCAAAACTCCATAGACATCCCTTTAAATAAAAAATTAGAAATTATTTCATTGGTGTAAGTATAAATAATATATACTGAGGCAGGGAACTCTAAGAAATGGAGAGAATAAATTAAAATAAAATCTCCAAATAAAATTAAATAAGTATTTTATGGTTCCAACCTTCCTCAACAACTTGTTAATGTTTTTATGAAAGTAAATATTTTAATTCCCTGTTAAGATTTCTTATAAAATCAGAAGACTTGACCAGTCCTGCACTGGTTTCATGCAGGTCTCTGGGTCCAAAAGATATGTGACTACAGCTGACAGATCAGTCTTTTATATACTAGACAAACTCAGGCAGGGAATATATACATTTATACACTGAATTCCAATGTCTTTTGCCTGAGGCAATTTGGAGTTGTTGCATTTTTAACCACTTTTGATACCACACTTTGATTTATAAATCTCAGGGGAGAAAGCTCTTTAACTATGTCAATTTGATTGTCAAAGACATTTGAGAGAATCTGTCTCCTCAGTACTGCTGTGAACAGTTAAAATGGAAGTCACTGGCTGGGTGTGGAGGTACACTCCTGTAATACCAGTGGCTCAGGAGGCAGAGGCAAGAGGATCATGAGCTCAAAGCCAGCCTCAGTAAGCACCCCTACTAAGTGCTAAGCAATCTAAATAAAATACAAAATAGGGCTGGGCATGTGGCTCAATGGGGATGTGACTCAGTGGTCATGTGCCCATGAGTTCAATCCCCAGTACCAAAAAAAAAAAAGAGGAAGTCACTGGAGATAGCTCAGAAACAGGCCTCTAATCGTGGTGGATTTATGAGGGAAGAGGGATCTCTGCCAGGGTTAAACAGGCTGTCAGAGTAGGGCAGATGTCAACTGTTGAGTGGGGCCTTCAAGCTACTTGGAAGAAATCCAACTGAAAAGTTAAAAAAGACCCTCAGTATATTCATGTTGAGACCACTGGACATGAAGACCAACCCCTGAGGAAAAGAAGAAACAAAAAAAAAATTACCCTCGACTTCTTTAACAGTCCCCATCACCAGTCCATCCTCAAATGCTGTATTTTCCCTCTAAAATGTCTCAAACTTGTCCCCTCCTCTCTGTTTCTAACACAGATGCTCTCATTTAAGCCATAACCATTTTTCCACCACAGTCTGCTGAAGGTCACTTTATTCAACCACCAACCACCGCTAAAACTACCACATCATCTTTCTGTTACATAAATACCATAATAGAACACCCTCTTTAGGCTTTCTCAAGGTGTCCTTCATATACTACACAGTTGCTCTTCCATGAAGCCCCTGAAATTTCATGCAGATTTTGCTGCATATATGAAGACTTTTTTTCTGAATAAGGTACCAAAATTATCATTAAGTTATTAAAGGAGTTCTTACACTGAAAAGCAAGTCTACTGGTCCACATCAAGTTCAACTCAAGCTTTGCATATAAGACCATCTCTCCAGACTCACTGTCCACCACCCTACTGAGAATTCAACCATACAGAATGTTCCCTACCTCTGGGACTTGGACTTAAGTAGTTCCATTTCCCTACAAAATTTAGTTGGCAAATTCATACTGTTGTTTCATCATCACTTTCCCTGAGAAAAATTCTTGGCACTTCCATCCAACAACCAGACAATTAATGATTTTCCCTTTAGCGTTCTACAGAGTCTTGTTCACATTTCTTCGAAGGCATTTATGCATTGTCTATGAATCTATTTATATGTCAATTTTTCTTCTAAATAGTGACTTTCATGAGGGAAATAATCATGTCTTAATCATCTCTGTATGAACACTTGGCCTGTCAACAAGGAACACAAGGAAGTCTAGTTCCCTGAATTTCCTGTGAAATCTCATGTGTGATTAATTATGGACTTACACACATAAACATGCATGGTCACACATGAGATTTTATAGAATATCAGGGATTCTATGTTCAATCTGTAGGTAATTCAAGAATACCTCATTAAAACCAGTCATATTTATGACAATAAAATTTCTGTCATCAGAAAGAAGTAAAGACTGCATTCATTTTATTCACACTTGTTATTTTAATTTCAGAAGCAGAATTAAAAGCTTTCCTTAGAAAGAGTGGAAATTTTAAAATCAGATAAAACTGATTTTGAAATTCAACAGTCACTTTGAAACTCTGTGACCCTAGACCAGTTATTAATAATTAACATACTGGATCTTACTTTACTTCTATAATCGTTTATGAAAGCTGCCTGATAGGATTTTATAAAGATTAAAGTAGACATTATAAGCAAGGATCCTGGAGCCAAACTAGTTCTCAACAAGTTCTTGTACCTTCCTTCCTGCCCCACTTCACTGTATCACTCAAATGAGCTTAAAATGACTGCAGAACATGTTCCTCTCATGTCTTCCCCATGGCAATGGTTTGAATATGGGTCCTCCTCTCTGAAACTCATGTTGAAACTTCATCTTCATTTTAATATGTTAAGATGTGGGATAGAGTAGGATCTTTAAGAGAAGATTAAAGCCCTGCCCTAATAAATGTATTAATTCATTCATGTGATTAATGGATCAGTAGAGAGATGAATTATCTCGAGAGTAGACCTGCTATAAAATCCAGTGGGGCTGGGTCTCTGTTATGCTCCTTATCTCTCTCCATGTGATGCCATGTGCCACCTCATGACTGCTGGTAAGAAGACCACCATCAGAACCATGAACCAAAATAAATCCCTTTTCTTTATAACTTACCCATTCTGAGGTAGTGTATTACTAGCAGCAGAAAATGGGCTGAGATACTCAGATTAATGTTCCTTCTGGTTCTACAAGATAAGAGCTTCTTCTCATGTTCTCCATCTCCATGCTATGTTGCCCATGAAGGTCTCTGTTTCTGCATGGCCTGTTCTAATAAGGACACTGCAATGGACAGGCCCCATTCTACTCCAGCATGATTTCATCTTAACTAATTACATGTGCAAAGATCATATTTCCACATACTAAATACTACAACTGGAATGTCAAAATTTTTTTTGAGGATCAAGGGTGGTAAGAAAAATTCAAACCCTAACAACTAGTTATCATGTGTGTAACTAAATTTCCACATGGAGTAGAAAGAGTATGAAATAGACAAGAAATAAGGACTAAGATTTTTCCAAAATTGAAATGAAATTATCAGCCCACAGATTCAAGAACCTTCATCAAATCCAAGTAAGATATATACAAAGAAAACCATATGTAGCTCATCATAGTTGAAATTCTATAAATCAAAGAGATAGAAAAAATCATAAAAGTGGACAACAGGGAAAAAGGAATGTTTGATTTGAGGGCAAAGAACAGGAAATACAGCTGACTTTTTAACAACACTATAAAAACATAGAGGACAGTGGAATAATATCTATGAAATACTGAAAGAAAAACTGCCAACATAAAAATCTATACCCAGAATAAATAAATATCAACAATAAAGGTAAAATAAAACTATTTTCTGACAAACAAAACATAGAACAATTCACCCTTAGCAGCCAAAATTTGAAGTTCTTCATAATGAAGGAAAAGGACTCTAGATGAACGCACTGGAACACAGGAAATGTAGACAAGCACCAGAAAGGGTAAATATGTGGGAGAATATTGAAAAGCAATTTTTATATTTTAAATGGGTACTTACTATTTAAAAGAATAAAAGCAAAATATTTAGAAATCTACAACATAGAAAAATAAAGGACAAATATAACACATGAGGAATAAATGGAATTATACTGTGCTAAGGTTTACCATTTGAGTGTGTGCATGAAATGGTAAAGTACTCATGCAAGTAGATTATAAAAAAAAAAAGCATGTATATTGAAATCTCTGGATTATTCTCTAAATAAAATACCAAAAAAAAAATAAGTGAAAAACCAAATAGGGCATAGGGCGCAGTGGCACACACTTATAATCCCAGCAACTCCAGAGGCTGAGGCAGGAGGATCAAGAGTTCAAAGCCAGCCTCAGCAACTTAGTGAGACCCTAAGCAACTTAGGGAGATCCTTTCTCCAAACAAAAAATTAAAAGGTCTGGGGATGTGGCTCAGTGGTTAAGCACCACTGGACCTCAAACCCCAGTACTCCTTCCCCCCGCCAAAAAAAATCAACAGAGGATATGCATGTATGAACAAGCCATAATGAACCCCACTATTACATATAATTATAATGAACCTAATGAACCCATTTTTTAAAAGCCAAGAGAGGGATAAAATGGAATGAAAAAATTGATTGTATTTTTTAAAAGGTCAGAAATCAGGGAAAAAGAAAGAAAAAACTGATTCAAAAGTTTTTAAAAAATAACCCAAAGAGTAAGATAGTAAATAAAAAACCAATCATATGTAGAGTTTAAGGAAAGAAGTGTAATCAGAGATAAAGAGAATAACAAGAAGTAAATGATAAAAGGGTTACTTCAACAGTAAGATATAGAAATACTAAACATGTGCACCTAATAACCATTTCAAAATTATGAAATACATACTGACAGAATAAAGAAATTAAAATATCCATGATCATAACTACAAATTTTAAAATATTATTTATTTTTCCCCACAGGTATATTCAAGAAATAATGAAATGGGAAAAATGTTGATAGGGAGAGGAGTGGAAATCTTTGACCTTTTCTATGTGACTCTTGGTCAGAAAAAGATTTTTAGATGAACATGTGAGCAGTTGTGTAGAAGAAAAATAGGGAAGAGCCACACAAATTCCAAGGTGAAAGTGTTTTATGAAACTGCAGTATTTGGGGGGAGTGATTTATTGTAGGTGTTTTAACCTCTCAGTCTACTCCAACATGTAAAGCAAGATCTAAGAGCTAAGCAAGCTACTAACCCTGCACCTAGAGAGAGCTCCATCTCAGACTCAAATAAGACATAAATGTTTTTGTGAGCATCTTCAGATTGTAATACTCAGTTGAACTATGTGGAATTGCTGTTGAAATTGAATGCAATCAGTTATATGAAATTGAATATGATTAATTTCATACTTTCAACCTTACATGTTTGCATGTGTATGCTATAACACAAAAATAAACTCCTCTTTTAACACAATAACCTGTAAATATTGTTTCAACAGCACTTTTGAGGGATCAACATGTTGTGAGTAGAAAATTTCCCCTGAAACACTTCTCTTCTGTGAAATAGATAATTATAAAAGTGACTTCATATACTGCTGTCATATTATACACTTTAGTTTACCAAGTGATGCCCAATAGAGCGTACCACAGAGTTCCACCCCATGGAATGATCATTCTCTGAAAATATATCATCTCAGCTGCCTAATAATCATTTTGGGTCAGCTGAATCTTTAAGTTAATGAAAATCAGATTGAAATGGGTTTCTGTCATTCACTTGGTCCTTGACAAATTCTTCAAGGCCAGACCGAGATCTGTTCTCTGCCTATTGTGTGGTTCCCTCCTCTTCCCGATCTCCCTTCCCTATAATATAGTGGCTATAGCCACTACAAACTCACACTGGTGTCCAATCTCTTACTTCTGCATCTTGATTGAACTCTTAGTCTCCAATTTAGGATCCATTTCAGCCACAGCACCCTTTCAGTTGGTTTACAGACAGGCCTGAAACTGGAAGCCCTCCTCAATCTACAAAATGGAAATTTGTTTTTATGACATAGCTCATCCCTTTTGCTCCTTCAAAATGTCTAGGAGAAAATAAACCCAGGTGGCTGAAACATAAGACTAAACACACACATTCATTGTGCTTAAAATAGTTTATTAAAATTTTGAGGAGTTTAAGATAAGCTAAAATGCAAAATGTTATTATGGAATTATCCTTTGCCTCCTAGCAATATAAAATAGCATATGGGAAGATATTCCAGAAAGTTTTGATAAATTGGCAGGACAAGTGTGTGATGCACTTCATTGTCTTGCCAAAGTTCTCACACTTGTTTCCCCAAATATTAGTAATGTAGACTCACTGAGACATAATTATTCATCCATTATGATAACTAGAATCAATCTGAGGATTAAAGTGAAGTCACTAGGGAAATAAAGATGTGCTGATGGTATTTTGAAAAGAATCACTAATAAACAGAAGGAAGTTTAAATATCTACATTCACCAATTCCTGGACTCTTACCCTATACCTACAGAACCATGGGGTTCTCCAAGAACAGTTCTGCAGCCATGGAAAGGATTTTCTTTTCCTTAGATAAGTTCATTGAAGCTGAGAAATAGTTTGAGTTAATAAAGAATGCATTTCTCCTCCCAATCATGAATAAATATTAAAAGGAAAGGACAAATTATATATTTCATAGTTTTCTTATTGACTTGATTAAAAAGGTTTATAATTTGTTAGAATTTACATTAACATTTTAACTTAAATAAAAATTTAAATATAGATATTTGTTTTTTAAAAATTGACAAATATTATTTTACTTTCAGTTCTGCCAATGAACAATTAACTGTAACAGAAATTTCTGTGCCACCATAAACAATTAGAAACTCACCCAAAATATTTAAAACAACTATTTGAGACACTGACAATATGTAGCATGAGAAAGTGATTCCTGAGTGAAAGGAGGCAAATTATATAAGCCCCATGATTGCCCCCAGTTTATTGCCTGAAGTCTTTCTCCAGGTTGCAATACCATGATGGGGAACTCATCAATTCAAAACAAAAATCAGAGTTCAGGGACATTGAAGCATAAATTTGCAAGGCAGAGTAATGGAGGGGAGGAAGCAACCCAGAGACAGAGCTCTGGAGACCTGAAGTCATGTTCCTTCTAGTATTTTCCAAAAGCACTGATTCATGCAAGTATTAGGTAAAACTTCATGCAGCTAAAGGAAGAATCACTGGGAAATTCCCATAGCCAAACAATTCCCAAAGCAAAAAACAAGGTGGGAAATAATTTTGTACCTCACTAGTGGAGAGATTTCATAGATGTGGGACCTAAGATAGAGTCCCTATGTAATGGGGAAGAATTATGCCTATTTTAAAGGCTACTCTGGGGCATTCATCATAGAACTTTAAAACAAATTTCAAAATTAAAACTGATCCCAAGTTATATTCCTTAATGCAAAGTAATATTCTTTAAAGGAATTCAACAAAAGGTAGTATGCAAGAAGGTTAAACCCACAATGGTTGGCATCCAAAGAAAAATTACTAGACCTTGCAAAGAAACAAAAAAAACCCTATTCAGGAGAAAAATTAATCAATAGAAGTAGACTCAGGAATGCCCAAGGATGTCCAACACACACACACACACACACACACACACACACACACACATATCCGATATCTGAAATAAATACCAGTTATCTGGAGTCTTGAATATAATGATTCTAATATCATATGCCAAAAGTAACCGTGATAATCTTACAAATTAGATACTATTATTCAATTCATTCAGTATTTTCTATGAAAGAATCATTTTGGTTCTCTAATGCCTTCAAAAGAAAACCCAAATTATAGATCATCTTTTTCCCCAAAGAAATGCTCTAGACTGAAGGAAGACAAACCTTTCCAGTACAGTGCCAGATAGTTAACACTGCTGGCTTTATGGACCCTGTGGTATCAGTTATAGTTTACCCACTTTGCCTTTATAGAGTGAAAGAAACTATAGAAATATGGAAAAAATGGGCATGGCTGCACTTGGCCATGGGACTACTGTTTGCTGACCCCTGCTCCAGAGCTGCCAAGTGCACAAGCAACAAGCCACATGTGGCTATTTAGGTTGAAATTCAAATTATTTAAGATTAAAATAAAATTAACTAGCACTGGGTTTCTCAAATGAATTGTTGTTCTTTGTAGACACAGATTTGTCACCTCTCTGTGTATGTGGAACTAGACTCTCAACTCTAGTTGACTGTTCTCTAGAAGTCTAGGCTTCTGAAATAAATATGGAGAGCTGTTGAGTTAGAAAATCAAGTACTTAACATTAATCTAAGGTTAGATTATTTTCTCTTATGTTCCTGTGTATTATTCTCACCCACCTCACACTTCCCAATTGAACTATTCAAACTGGTAGATCTAATTGCAGTAATAAGACAAACAGAAGACAGACATTTCTTTGAAGAAAACTGATTAGGGCCTTCTTTTACAAAATGCATTTTTAATGCTCTCCTTTTCCAAGTTACTTTGGAGAAATAAAAAACATCTGTTTCATTTTGAGTAAATATGGTTGATACTACCCTTTTTTCTACTTGAATTCTGACATCACATGGGTGTACCTTTCAGTAAATAAAAAGATATCGGTACTTAATACAAACTCGAACGTTAGTATTTTCAGGATGTGGGATCTATAGTCAGAGTACCTGGATTCAAATTCTAGGTCTACCAATTATTAACCTGTGTGAACTTGGACAAGTTATTCAATCTTTATGTATCCCAGTTTCCTCATCCATAGATATGAAAATAACTAATAATAATGAAAATAATAGCTACAAACTGGATTTCTATTAGGAAAACAGGAGTTAATATATGTAAGAAACTTAGAATAGTAACTGTCATATAATAAGCGTGTTTATGATAGCTATTGTTGTTTTCATTGTATCAGTAAAATTTTATAACATCATTAAACATCAATTACTAAATAATCTTAATCTAAATCAGACACTTTGGACTTTTTATTAATTGGACTTCTTTAGCATACATGTATGTCATATATTTTAGGAATATTAGTGTATGATTTCTCCATACAGGTAGTATATTTCAATACAAATGGGAGCAATGTTGAATCCTGAAGAATTATGGGAAATAGACATTTCTCTCTCTTTTTTTTTTTTTCCTTTGGTGTTGGGGATTGAACCCAGGGCACTCCACCACTGAGCCACATCCCCAGCCCTATTTTGTATTTTATTTAGAGACAGGGTCTCACTGAGTTGCTTAGGGCCTCGGTAAGTTGCTGAGGCTGGCTTTGAAATCGCAATCCTCCTGCCTCAGCCTCTCAAGTGCTGGGATTACAGGCATGCACCACTGTGCCCGGCTAGACATTTCTTTTATGTGTGCATTGAAGCCAGTCAGTTTCCTGTTTTCATTATGCTCTGTATTATTCTTTATTTTTCACACACATTTGAAAATGCTCTAGGATAATTTTACTCTGCTTGAATCAGTATGCTTGCATCTATGTGTATACATCATTTATGAACAGAAACTAAAGCAAGAGGAAAAGTGTAATATCTTGCAAATAAACTTATCCTTTGTGCGTTGGTGCTCTATTGCCACAAAAATACTATATAACAAAGAAACACAAAACCTTTTATTTTTGCCCAGGATTCTCAGTTAGCTGAGTATTCTGTATTCTCAGTATTCAGTTTGAGCTGTGCCTGGTTCACTTGTGGTCAGTGGTTAGTTTGGGGTTGATTAGGCAGCTTTGCTAAATATGGTCAGGCTTTCTCATGTGTCTGGGGCCTCTTCTGTAGCAACTGACTGACTCAGCTCTATCCCTACTCAGTTCGTGATTCATCTTCCTTGTCCAGTAATTTTTTTTTATGGTGAAAACAGAAGAGCAACAGACAGGAAGCCAAATCATGCAAATGTCCCATTGACGAAAGCAAGTCATTGAGCCAAGCCCAGAGTCATAATAAGAGGGGCTCACAAGGTGCAAAGCAAACAGCATGATATAGGGAGGCTGTTAACTGGAGGCACTGATATCATCAATCTTACTGCACTTTCATAAATTTCAGCACTTCCTTTCCTTGGACTACACTATCTCAATCTCAATCACTAGGGCTTCAAATCTGACAAATGTTTCTTTCTTGAAACAGTATATTTGTGTCATTAATTCACATGTTTAAATAATTTGAAGTCTAGTGTCCATCAGTAACTCACAGATTTCTATTTTTCTACATTCTCACTCCATCCTGCATAAAATGGATCACCTCTGATTAAGTGCACCACTTTCTTAATCTTAAATTGTCTTCCCCATGAAAAACCTGACAGTATCATTGATAATCAAAAAAATCAAAGATTATGTAATTTCCAGCAATTGTCCAGGTTATTTGGCATTGTCCTTATGTTTAAAAGTGTTTTCCAGTTTAGTAGTAGCCTTATATGTCACTTTCTTCTTGAAAACTTCATTATGGTATCTCATAAGCTTATAATTTCTTGCAATAAAACCAGAATTACTTCATTTTTACCAGCTATGCTTTCAGATTGAGCATTAAAGTTTTTGAGAAATGCTTTTGACATAAATAGAAAAAACTTTCAGTATTTGTTCTTGTTTTTATTCCTCTAAGGAAACGTGTGGACCTATGTGAGTATATATGATGGTCAAAATTCTATATTAGACACCCTAAAAACAAAAGTGAATCTAAGGCAAGTTCTCACTCTCACACAGAGAGACTTCCCAAAATGAGTCCAGATGATCAATCAGGAAGAAAGAATATGACATATGCTAAGGAGGGAAGAGAAGAAAGGCAATATTAAATGATGTTCATCATAATATTTCCAAACCTTAAATCATTATCATATTTTCATATGGACAATTTTCTTATCTTGAAAATTCCTATTCAGGTCCAACAAAAGTACTCACCAAACCATGAGGCAGTATTGTGGCTGGGAAGATGTCCACACCATGCCAATTAACTGTCATGTCAATCAGCAGTTCCATTACAGTGGCATAAAAGGTTTAATTACATTTATTGCAATATGCTTTTACTATCTTTCATGCCCAGCACATACTGACATCATCTACATAAAGATCTACTTACTTACAATTTTCTTAAAGTCAGACATGTATCAATACTCTCCCTAAAATTCCATCCTCTACATTCCTAATTCTTATTGGATTATTCATATTAATTGAAAGGTCCCCATAGTCCTCTGAAGCAATGTCTCTCAGGCATTAATATGCATACTCACCATTTATGGGTACCCTTTCATAAATGCAAATTCTGATTCAGCCAGTCTGGAATGAAATATGAAATTCTGCTTTTGTAATATGTAATCCCCCAGGTGGTGTTGATGTTGCAGTTCCATGAACCCCACCTTGAATAGCAAGTACTGGTCATAAGGGCTTACCCCATTTGTAGGCATAACACCCCCAATATCATCCAATATCCTTCCTTCCCTCTCAAACACTTTTACTACACCATTTCAGATTCCTTATATAAGAAATACAAATTCTATTTTAAACCCTCACTGAATGCAACTTTAAACTTCTTATAAAATATTTGGAACAATGCTTGGCATATCTTGGATAATTAATAAATGTTAGTTGCTACTTGTTTTGTTGATTGAAACCTCAGTACTCCCTAAGGACCCTGCTCTAAAGTCGATAAGTTTACTTCTAATAGTTGTGTTTTGCTCCTCGTTGCCACTTTCATTTTTTTCTCCATAAAAATGAATAACAAGCTGGGCACAGTAGTACAGACCTCTGATCCCAGCTACTCAGAAGGCTGAGGCAGAAGGATGGAAAGTTCAAGGCTAACCTGGGCAACTTTGTGAGACTTTATTTGTAAATAATGATATAGCCTCCCTCACAGTCCAAGAGCAACTGTTGTCTGTCTGAGGTAGAAACTTGAGATCTATAGATGCGAACTCTAGCACCATTGGTTAAAATATATATTTTTTATGTATATGTTTAAATATGGATAAATATATACATATATATATTTAAATAGGCACACTTTTTTCAACATGGTCAGGAATATTAAATAGATTGAGAATTAGAGTCCTGTTCTCCATTTTTAAGTATGAGGGGGAAAGTAAGAATGTCCTCAGAAGAAGAGCTGGGTGAACATGCCAGCCAGAAAAAGCTATCAGTTCAGATGAGATTCTCTTGAAAGCTGGTGCTTTCCTAAATTTCTTTTCAAACCTAAATTTCACAGTTCACAGTACCATTGAATTTAATTCTGGCTGCTATGCAAAGTCCTTACCTCAGGACTGAAAGAAATAAGAAAACCATCACTTTCTTTATCTGTTCATTTTCATTTATCATCACCTCTTTTATTGCAGACATAAAAGGAAGCATACAGACTCTCCATGAAGATGGAGTGTGCACGGCTTCTTTTTGAAACTTTTGACTTCTTGAAATAAAATATATTTTACAGATACTAAGGGAACACTAAGTGCACAGAAGGTGCAACAACTTTTCTTTTTTTTTTTGTTTTTTTTTTTTGTTTGTTTTTGTTTTGTGGTGCTGGGGATTGAACCCAGGGCCTTGTGCTTGTGAAGCAGGCACTCTACCAACTGAGCTATATCCCCAGCCCCTCACAACTTTTCTTAATAATTCAGATACATCTATAATTTATGAGTCATCAATTTGTGTCACAATTCAAAATTTCAATAATTTTGTAAGTATATGTCTTGGAAATTTTCCTAATGGAATTATACTATTATTTTTTGGGTAGTCTTAAAATAATAGTTCAGATGCTATGAAAGTTTAAGTTCCATGAGTACTGTCCACAAAACATTTGATAGCCATTGAATTACAAAGAGCTCTTAAAGTTACATCCAACAGAAAATACTTTCTATAAAAAGTAGAATAATGAATATTTGCTAGCCTCAAAGACATTTTTTTGGTTTCCCCTTGGTAAGATTACAAATTTTAATTAAAAACATATGACATCTATTTAAATAATTCTAGTCAAACCATGTAGGATTTCATTTCATGTCAAAGAGAAATTCTGAAACTTAGATAAAAAGAAACAATTGTAAACAAAGAGATTGTTTCAAAAACAGATGTGATTATAAAATCTGATAATGGAGGTTTGTCTTTTAAACTAATTGACAAATAATTGATAATTTAATGCCTAGATGTCCACATGCAGAAGAATAAACTTGAACCCTAATTCATGCCATATATAGGAATAAACTTAAATAGAGCAAAGACAACTGTGCAACCTAAAACTTTAAAACTTCAGAAGAAAACATAGGGGAAAATTTGATGATATTGATCTAGGCAATGATTTCTTGGATATAATGCAAAAAGCACAGACAGCAAGAGCAAAAATAAATGGAACTAGCATCAATCTGAAAGTCTTCACAACAAATAAATAATCAATAGACTGAAGGGCAACCTATGGAAAGGGAGAAAATACTTTCCAACCATATTTTTGATAAAGGATTAATATCCAAAATATGTAAGGAATACCTACAACTCAATAAAAACATTAAACATAATCAGATTTTTAAATGAGCAAGTAACTTGAATAGGCAGTCTCCTAAAAAACACACAAATGGCTAACAGGTACATGAAAACATGCTCTGCATCATTAATTATCCGGGATATGTCAAAAATAAGAGATATCAGGATATAAAATCAATACCCATAAATCAAATGCATTCCTATACATCAGTAATGAATCCACTGAATGAGTAATGAGGAACACTACCCCATTCACAATCACCTCAAAAAAAAAAAAAAATACTTGGGAATCAATCTAACAAAAGAGGTTAAAGACCTCTACTGAAAACTACAGAACACTAAAAAATGAAATTGAAGAAGACCTTAGAAGCTGGAAAGACCTCCCATGCTCCTGGATAGGCAGAATTAATTTTGTCAAAATGGCCATACTACCAAAAGCAATACACAGTTTACTGAAATTCCTATTAAAATTCCAATGACATTCTTCATAGAACTAGAAAAAGCAATCATGAAATTCATTTGAAAAAATAAGAGACCCAGAATAACCAAAGTAATCCTTAGCAAGAAAAGTGAAGCAGGAGGCATAACAGACCTCAAACTATACCACAGAGTTATAGTAATAAAAACAGCATGGTATTGGCACCAAAACAGACATGTAGACCAATGGTATGGAATAGAAGACACAGAGACAGACCCACATAAATATAGCTATCTCATACTAGACAAAGGAGCCAAAAACATTCACTGGAGAAAAGATAGCTTATTTAACAAATGGTGCTGGGAAAAATGGAAAACAAAATGTAACGAAATGAAATTAAAGCTTTATCTCTCCCCCTGCAAGAAAGTCAACTCACAGTAGATCAAAGACTTAAGCACTAGAACAAAGACCCTGTGACTACTAGAAGTAAAAGTAAGCCCAAATCTTCACCATCTCCACCTAGGATCTGACTTCCGTAACAAGACACCTAAAGTGCAAGAAGTTAAATCAGAATCAATAAATGGGATGGACTCAAACTAAAAAACTTTTTCTCAGCAAAGGGGACAATCAACAATGTAAAGAGAGAGCCTTCAGAGTGGGAGAAAATCTTTGCCACACACACTTCAGATAGAGCACTAATCTCCAGAATTTATAAAGAACTCAAAAAACTTTACACCAAGAATACAAATAACCCAATCAATAAATTGGCTAAGGAACTGAACAGACATGTCACAGAAGAAGATATACAATCAATCAACAAATATATAAAAAAATGTTCAACTTCTCTAGCAATTAAAGAGATGCAAATCAAAACTACTCTAAATTTCATCTCACTCCAATCAGAATGTCAATTATCAAGAATACAAGCACCAAAAAATGTTGGCAAAACAGTGATGCAACCACATCAGTGATTAGAGAAGCTCAATTTACAATAGCTAAAACATGGAAGCAACCTAGATGCCCTTCAACAGACGAATGGATAAAGAGAACGTGGTATGTATATATACAATGGAACATTACTCAGCTTTAAAGAAGAATGAAATTCTGGCATTTGTTGGTAAATGTAGAGTTAGAGAATATTATGCTAAGTGAAATAAGCCAAACCCAAAAAACCAAAGGTTGAATGTTTTCTCTGATATGCAGAAGTTAATTCACAATAAGGTGGGGGGTGGGGATTAGGAAGAATAGAGTTACTTTATACTAGGTAGAGAAGAGTAAAGGAAGGGGAAGGGGTAAGGGAGTACATATGATAGTAGAGTGAAACAGACATTATTACCTCATGTATATGTATAACTGCATGACCAATGTGATCCTGCAATATGTATAATCAGAAAAACAAGAGATTACACTCCATTTATGTATGATCTATCAAAATGTATAAATGCATTCTACTGTCAGGTACAACAAATTAGAACAAATTAAAAATTAATTAAAATTTAAAAAGGAAATAAATCTACAATTAAAAAAGATATCACCTCCCATTATTTGAGATAACTATTATCAAAAACAAAACAAACAAAACAACTGAAAATAACAAATGTTGATGAGGATGTAGATAAAACTGGAAACCTAAACACCTTTGGTGGGAGTAAAATAATTATAGGCACAATGAAAACAGTATGAAAGTTCTCAAAGAATTAAAAATAGAACTGCAATCACATGTCACTTACCAATAAGGATACATTCTGAGAAATACGTCACTAGGTGATTTCATCATTGTGCAAAAATTATACAGTATATTTATCCCAACTGAGAAGTTTATGACCAGGTCATCTGACTTTATCAGGCCAGCATCATACATGTGGTCCATTTGGACTGAAATATCATCATGCAGGGCAATCCCACTTCTGGATATTTATCCAAAAGAATTGAAATCAGGCTTTCAAAGAGATACTTTCACTCCGTGTTCATTGTTTCATTATTCACAAAAGCCAAGAGATGGAAACAACCTAAATGTCCTTTAATGGATGAATAGATAAAGAAAATGTGGAATATACATACCATAGGATACTATTCATCCATGTGGAAAAGGAAATGCAATCAATGACTACAGCATATATGAACTTTGAGGACATTCTGCTAAGTGAAATAACTCAGTTCCAGAATAAACATTGCATGATTTCACTTATGTGAGGTATCTAAGGGTGTCAAACTCATCAAAGAAAAAACTTCAATGGTGGTTTACAGGGTTGGGGAGGAGAAATGGGAAGTTACTGTTCAATGAGGACAATATTTCAGTCATGCAAGATAAAAAACTTCTAGAGATTTCCTGTGAAACATTGTGCTTATTGCTAACAGCATAGAACTGTATACTTAAAAATTTTTCAAGGAGTTGAGCTCATGCTGTTTTTCACACGAAAAATACATTTATGCTGGATTTTATATTAACCTATATAGTTGCCAGTGTTTTCTATTTTCAGTGCATAGACTGAGTTGCTATCTGTTGTCTGTGTATTTCAGCCAGAAGATTTCCTATAGGATTTGTTATATGATGAGTCTGCTGATGATAGATCCTCTTGGCTTTTCTTTATCTGGAAATGCTTAATTTCTTTTTCCTTTTTGAAGGGTATTTTTTCTGGATATGGCTTTATTGATTGATAATCAATTTTTTTTTCAGGCCCTTGAATATGTCATCCTACTGCCTTATAGTTTTTATACTTTCTAAAAAGAAATCAGTAGATAACCTTATTAAGAATCCTTTGTATGTGATGAGTCTCTTGCTGCTTTTAAGAATTTTCCTGTTGTCTTTTAACAGTTGAATTATGACCTGTCTAGTGTGGATCTCTAAGTTTATCATACTTGGAATTCATTGATCTTCTTGGATATGTAGATTAATGTTTTTCATTAATTTGGGGGCATTTTTGCCATTTCTTCACACATTCTCTCTCTCCCTCTCCCTCTTCCTCTCCCTCCCTCTCCCTCCCTCTCTCCCCCACCCCAGAGAGAATCTGTTGATACACTTGATGATGCCCACAAGTCTCTGAAGTTCTATTTCCTGATTTCTTTTGCTTTCTTTCCCAGAAATTGGATAATCTCAATTGATCTATCTTCAAGTGCACTGACTTTTTTGCCTGTCAACTCAAATCTGCTCTTAATTATCCCTGTTAAGCCTTCATTTTACTTATTTTTGTCTTTCAACTCTGGAATTTCTTTTTAAAAAATCATTTTTATCTCTTTCTTGTTCTCCGTTTGGGGAAATATCATTCTCATACTCTCCTTTATTTATTTGAATATATTTTTAATAGCTGATTTTAAAATTTTTTTCTGGAAATACCAATGTCTCAGCTTCCTCAAGGACAGTTTCTAATGACTGTCCCCTCCCCCCATGTATGGGCCATTACCACCTGTTTCTTTGTATGTCTCATAAATTTTTATCTAAAAATGGACATTTTTCAGGGCTATTGTTGGCACTCAGTGGTATAGCAATTGCCTAGCATGTATGAAGCTTAACACACACACACACACACACACACACACACCAGTAAATAAATAAATAAAAATGAACACATTGAATTATATACTGTGAAAACACCAGAAATCTAATTACTCTCCCCAGGGTTTTTGTTTTTGTTTTTTGTTCTTGCTGCTACTACTATTTGTTTATTTAGTGATGTTTCCCAAACTAATTCCTTGTCACGTGTGGCTACTGAAGTCACTGATCATTTTAAAAGACAACTAATGATTGAATGGATATTTTCTTAAACACATGGTACCAACATCTCCTATCATTTATTGGGGTGCTTGGTGGACATGGTGGTGTCATGACTTCAGTGCCTAGGTATTTCTTATTTGGCTGCAGCTTTACTTCCAGATTTTGTAGAGTCTCCCAGAAGCCAGTCATGAGAGATGAGGGCCCTCTCAGTTCTTGGGCATGTGCAATGCAATGTACATGTACATGCCTTCTTGATTACCAAGCATATATCAGATCTTTTCAAAAACCACTATTGAGATAATATTCCCTAGTTTTGATAGTTTTTTACAAACACCTGTGGAAAATGCTATTCACATTGAGTGATCTCTGAGTCAGTTCAGATAAAAACAAGCCCTACAAGTGGGAATTCTCAGGGAGTTGACAGTAAAAATAAGGAGAATTCTTGGCAAAATGAGTTTTTTAGGACAGTGCCACACACATTCTCCTTTTTTAGCTGCTAGACTGCTGGTTTTTCACTGCCACTCTAGTTGTAAATTAGATTTTTCAGACTATAAAGGAGCTGGGGAGAGGGACATCAAAATAGGGCGAGTTAAAACACCACAAAGCTTGTTTTCACAATAGTCAAATTATGGAATTCACCTAGATGCCCATCAACAGATGAATGGTTCACAAAATTGTGGTATATATACACAATGAAGTTTTACTCAGCCATAAAGAAGAACAAAACAATGTCTTTTGCTGGTAAATGGAGGTTAATGGAGCAAATCATGCTAAGCAAATTAAGCCAGAATCAGAAAACCAAGAGCCAAATGTTTTCTCTCATATGTGGAAACTAGAGCAAAGAAAGGGAAAGAAGGTGGCAGGAAAAGAGATTGGCCATCACAAAGATATAAGATAGATTAATAATAGGGTAAAAGAAGGAGAACAGAAAGGTGGGAGGAAAAAAGGGAAAAGAGTATGAATTAAACAATAGCTTATTGCATACATATAGAAATATACCAAAAATAATTTCACATGTATAAATATGTAAAAAATGCCAATCCAAATAAGTAAACAAATAAAGGAGTGAAAGGAAGATCAATAAATGAGAGGAGAGAAAACAGGCGTAGGGAGGAGAGAAGAAGAAGAGAGGGGGGTAATAGAGATTGAAGCCAAATTCCATTCATGTATTATTTTGTCAAAATGAACCCAAATGCTATGTATAAAAATAATGCTCTAAAACATAAAATAAAAAGGAATAAATGGAGTGTTTAAAAAAAATCACAAAGCCTGCAGCTCAAACCTGTATGAGCAGCCATTTTTTTGGAATACACATTCCTAAGACTTTGATTTTCAGAAGTCCTGTCAAAGTTGCTTTTGACAGTTTTCAACACCATTCTTGGTACCTTTAAGGAAAAGTGGATTTTCAGAGATTCTTTTTCTGCCATTCCCAAAGTGTTGCCTTCCTGCCTTTGCTTTTAACTTAGATATAAATTATTTGACTTGAGTTTTTTGCTAATTCACATGAACATGAGGTTTTATTTGTAGTCTAGACTCCCCCACGTCTGGCCAGAAGAAAATCTAAAACTATCCTATTAATATTTATTTAGACTAAGGAATTGAAACTGCTGTGGTTTCAGGACTTTAGGCTAAATTATTATGTTAGTCAAAGGGAGGAACAATTTTTTTAAATTTTACTTTCTTGTTTTATTAGAGTATCACAATTATACATAGTAATTGGGTTCATTTTCACAAAATCATATATGTGTACATTTGATTTCAAGCCCCATCCACTTCCTTTTTACCCTCCTCCCTCTCTCTATTCTCCCTCCTTTACCCCATTCAACTTCCTTTCTTCTACATATACATAAAA